>AP027112.1:45275490-45544518 GCA_028142955.1 Pinctada fucata | reverse complement strand
AATTCAGACTCCAAATAATCGTGTAAAATCAACCAGAAAAAAAAAGATAATTCTAGGCTAGTGTTGTAAATTTTTCCTTGTACGGTGTCAGTGACCATTAAACAACTCTATAAAGTGAAAAAGTACGCATATATCGATACAACGACTAAATTTTTCCTCTATAAAGTGAAAAAAGTACGCATATATCGATACAACGACTCGTGGTAAGACAAAAACGCAACCCCCCCCCCCCCCCTTATTTTACAATTCCTGCGCTTTTCCTGTATGTTCGGTATAAGCTAAGAATTGAAGCCTAAAACTGTATATTAGACTCCGAATTTATAGTTTTTCACGTTAAAATAAGATAAAAATCAAATGCCAATTATGTTCTACATAAAAGTTTCGTTTTCATAACAATGAATACAAAAAAAAAAAAGAAAAAAAAATTTAATATCAATAATCTTGGGGGGGGGGGGGGGGGGGGGGGCATTTCGATATATGCTTAACTTCATCATCAATTTATACTTTTCTTGTCATATATGGTTATAAACACAAAAATTTGTATAAATCTGATTTAAATTAAATGGAAATTAATGGGGCGAGGAGCGAGGAGGTGGGGGGAGGGGGGTTTCGGCGCCATTAAAGAAAGTGTGGGGGGGGGGGGGGGTGCTCGGCGCCTTAGATTGAATGAGCGTGTAATATGTACACGTCAAATAGATATGTCAAACCCATGGCCATCAAATCTTATTCTGTGCCAGTATCTGCATTCTTTCATGAAATAATAACAACACTACATCGTTTCCTTATACAATTTTATGATACAAAGTATATTTATTCGTGAACGCTAACTCTTGAATACTGAATTCGGCGTCAGGCTGAAATCAAGGGCGGATTTAGGGGGGTTTGGGGGGGGTTCGGGAAACCCCCCCCAGTTTCCCTTTTTTTTTTTTTTTTGTAACATTAGCACTCGGAAAAAAACCCTGCAAACTGAGTAATAAAAAAATTGCGTAATATCCACCAGAATTCACTATTTTGAAACAAAATTTACAAAAATTTTCTGATACATTCCATCCAATCTTATTAAAACGCGACTTGAACTTCCGTTCCTCTACGATACTCTCCACGTACAGTACGTGGAGAGTATCGTAGAGGAACGGAAGTTCAAGTCGCGTTTTAATAAGATTGCATTCCATCGTATATCGATTCTATACCGTATCAATTGGCGTATTTGTGGATTCGTACAGACAATCGCGAAGTTTTTTGTAATGTACGTCACAGAGGGGGTTTTCTGTTTATTTTATTCCCGAAAATTAACATTAACAAATACTATAATATGAACATGTTCAAATAATTTGCAAAACATGTACGTGTGTCAAACAATCAATGTAAATGGTACGGGAATCGAAACCTACACGTTTCTGTCCTCAAATACCCGGTTTGAGTATTTTTGTCATCTACGAATTTTGCTAAAACATATTTTGAAATAACCGAAAAAAAAAAAAAAAAAATGGGCAAATATTTAACATTGTATATAGCTCGAATATGCTCCGGGGGCATTCAATTTTTCAAAGCCAAAACTCAATGATACTCAACATTTTTTAATCGATATCGTACCAATATTCCAGGCTATGTACATATTACAGCAAGGACAAATCAACAAGCTAGGGGCGAAGCCAGGCGTGCATTTGTACGCAAAAACATCCACATCGATCGTCTCGAGAAAAAAAAAAAAAGGAGAGCGCCTCCCCCAGTTGCCAAAAAGAAGGGGGAGGGTCTTTTGAAATAGTATTTAAAGCAAACTACTGTTCAGAAATAGATCAAAGACACTCCAGAAACCACCGATTTGAATGCATTTTTCGTAATTTTTTCGTGTTTCATTAGAACTCAATACAACCATGCGCAGATCCAGAGGGGGGACTGGGGGTCTGGAACCCCCCCCCCCTGAGATTTTCGGAGTTGGGGTCGAGCTTTGGCCGATTTCTAATTGAAATAGGTCTAAAATGCATGAACGGGCTTTGAAACCTAAAATTTCAGCTCGCTTCGCTCGCCATTTACAAATACAAAACTATTTTTTCTGCAAAATTCCTTAATTATTCAGTATCAATTGTTCATACTAAGTAATTTTACATAATTGTCTTGGGTCTCAGGAACTCGTATTTTCACAGTCCCTTACTTCATAGGATGTAACCTCCTTCATTTTTTTCAAGGTTTTGTCATTTTAAGATGTCAGATTCTTTGGAAAATGACACATCTCTTATCTATTTATTCTCATGAAATTCGCTCCGCTCGCCGATATAAGGAGTGAAATATTCAATGTTATAAATAATCATCTCGATCGAATCAAGACAAATTAATATTTCATATCTAAAAAAAATTTTGGCTCGCTACGCTCGCCAATTCTTCATACAAATGAACGTGAAAGGAAAACTAACAAAATTGCCCCCCTCCCCATCATGTGCACCGATATATATGTACCTACATGATAGGTAGACTTCCTTAAATTTTGGACCCCCTCTGACCAAACGTTCTGTATCCGCGCGTGACAACGATCGCTAACAAAGTGCCAGCGGTCGATTGGAAAGACTTTATGTGGACGTACATATAAGTATTAAGGGAATAGCATGTTCACATCTCAAATTTTCTTCATCTTAGATACGGTTCATCGTCTGCTGACATCGAATCATATGCGTTATCCCATCTAAATTCAGCTCAAATACGCTCCAAAGGTCAGCAATTTGCTTCATTTTTTTTTCAAAATTTTCACGGGGGACCCCCTTCAAGAGAATGGGTAACATATTTCCATACTGTCCCCACTTGACCCTTCGGACCTCGCAAGTCATCCCCCCCAAAAAAAGGTGTCTGTGCCCCCGGACAGCTGAAGTTCTTGGTCCAACCCTTCTTTATAGACGTCCACATCGAAAACACGCCCCTGTCAGCAGTAAAGGAGAAATTATTTTATTTAGAAATCTTTATTAACCACATAAATATAGTGGAAAAAATGGTCTGAATATTCAAGAAGGTAAGGAGAAAATGTGCTCCAGAATGCACCATTTTATTCCATTTTTTCAAAAATTTTCCGGGGGAGGCCCCCCGGACCCCCACCTACAGGAGGGGACAACCCCCTCCCGTACCCTCCCCCGCTCGGCACTTCGTGCCTCGAATCGACCCTTTTGGTCGATACAAACCCCCCCCGCTTGCCACTCTGGATCCGCCACTGGAAATATCAATGAAATGTGCACGCAGAGCGTCTGTGTACGATTATTTCAAGTAAATATTTCAGAGTGTATACTAAAATACCGTAACTTCGCAATTTTTCACGATTCCTTATAGATAAAATCTGTCATCCTTGGAACCCCTTGACCTACATATTTTTAGGATCCAGATCCCAGTTATTTTTTCAAACACTTTCTTACCAAAAATAGGAGAAAAATTCTCAAATCGCACCAGCTCAAATACATTGACACTACTTTCAAATTATTAGAAATTTTATTTGAATCACAGAGAAAAAATGCCGAAAGATTAAAAATACGCAACTTTTAAAATAATTTTACAAAGTCGTGCACCTGGTTCCGGACCGGAGATATTCGAATTTCCTGTTCTGAGGACCCATTTTCACACGTATTCTTCCACACATATACTATACATGTCTTACACACTTTAAGATATATTCAGAATTTTATTTCAACTATCAAGTAAACATTGATGGGGAGACAATTCAAGATAAACCTTATGTGCATTTCCCACCAATTATTAAAAAAAATCAAGCTAAGAAATAATAGGAACTATCCTACAAGGGTGTGATCGTCTGGTCAATACCGCCCATCCACAGGGATTTATCGCGCTTCCCAGTTGCTTGATGTACTATGGGCTATACAACATACCCGTAACCAATAGTACGTACATCAAGCAATCGAGAAGCGCGATGAATCCCTGTGTGCCCATCTAATGTACGTTCACATGATGTGCACACCAAAATACACACATGTATATTATAACTTTGATGGACTTTGACGGGAATCGACCAATCAGAGTAGAGATTCAAAGTTACACCAGAAGTATTTTAAGTATTGATGAAAGAAATAGAGGGAATTTAGAACGTTAAAAGTAATGAATATATCAACAAAGACAAAAGCAGCGTTGCAGTGAATTCCATCAATATTTTTTTGTTTTATAAATCCTTGAACTCGTGCTTAATTGTTCCATATCATGTAATAAGACCTACGAACAACCACTAACATAAACTATAAAGTTTTAATGAGAAATATTCACAATATTTACATGACCCATCTATGTTTTGGTGCATATTTACCACGTTTTTTTGTACAAGTCGCTCAAAGAACTTTGATAGTGTAAACAGACAACTTTGTCAAAGAAAACTTTGACCAAGTTTTCTTTGACGGACTTTGACCAAGAAAACTTTGATAGTGTAAACGCGGCTTAACAGAAAGAAAGAAAATCAATTTCATAGATGAGATCGTACAAAAAGAGTCCATTACATGTATTCTACGAGGAGTCTGAATTTTCGTAAAAAAATTTATAAAAAAAAAGTATATGTAATTACTCGTCCCTGTACAGGAGAGAATCCAGAACCTCAACTGCCGAGGGCTCAAACTCTTTTCGAGGGATGCTTTGCGAGGCTTCGGTGGTTGGGGTGCCTCCCCCGTGAAAATTAATAAAATGAAAAAAAAAAAAAAAAAAAAAAAAAACATGAAGTAAATAATATTAGTGGCTTCTGGGGCATATTTGAAATGAATCTAGAAGTTATCATTTTCTCTTCTACATGTCAATGTCAATGCAAGTTCTCTTAGGAAATGGACGGATTGATCAAGAATTAAATTTGACCAAGGGTTCAGCCAAATTGGCTGAACCCTTGAATATTTGGGGAGATCCAGCTTATGATTTTGAAAAAAAAAACAAATAAAAACCCCGGAAACTCCGCAATTTCCAAGAGCTGGATGATATGCTATTCAAAATTTTGTTTTGTCGCCGGGGTTCCCCCGCCGCTAAACCCCCTACCAGAGGACACCACGCTGGGGACCAACACTAGTCGAATCAGGTCTATAGAGTCACGCGTCTAAAAAGTGATATATATATATATATATACCCTTTCTATAAGATTAAGTGGCGGATTCGGGGGGGGGGTTGCGGAGGAGGCGCCCACCCCCGGCACTGACTCAAAAGTTTCCAAAACAGGTATATTTTGGCCCATTTTCAGTCAAAATCGGCAAAATGTGCCCGTTGACCCCCGGTAAAGGGGGCGCTAGATCCGCCACTGAGATTTTCTAAAGATATTTTTTACGGGTTTGCCGAGCTTGGACTTCATGAATTTTATACGGCATGTATCTATATACATTTGTGTACTTTGTGGCGGATTCTGCCCAAAGGGGGGGGGGGTGACAGAGGCAGAATTAAGCTCAACTGAGGTGCCAGCAATTTGCTTTTTTTTCACGATTCCCCTCCCTCATCTACCGGTCTCTCGCATCCCCCTCGGACCTTCGTGTTTAGCATGTCATCCCAAACCCCCCAACAGAGTTACGGATTTAGGGGGTGCGGAGAGGATACTCTTTAAGGCGAACATTTTTATTATGAACAAGAAACAACTCAAAACAAGTGAATCTATATTTAGTCCAGGGAACCCCCGAGCATTCCCCAAC
Organism: Pinctada fucata; assembly: GCA_028142955.1. NCBI lineage: Eukaryota > Metazoa > Mollusca > Bivalvia > Pterioida > Pteriidae > Pinctada > Pinctada fucata. The sequence continues at coordinate 45,538,885 of AP027112.1, read as the reverse complement.
ATGTCCAAACTGACCAAAGACAGAAAAATCGAAGAAACGATGAAAACAGGGTAAATTGAGTACTCACAATCATATTTACAGGAGTTTTATAGAACTAATGATATGATTGGTGGGTGATGCCTTCGTTTCAGTATCAAGTGGGTAATGTTTGAGATGAAACTCGAATTGCCTCTGACTACCAAGTCATACAGCATTGCGTTAAAAGCTTAACAAACATGTTTTATTTTATTCCATTTTCTTAATTCACTTTCAATCTAATTGTAAGCAACCAACTTCAGTACTTTGCATGTTTACCTAAGATAAAGCGATTATTGTATCTTGGAGGTGGGGGAGGGGCTATACTGTACTGTAAACTATTTTTCAAATTGGGAGAGGGGCTACATGTAAGTGCAAATACAATTATTTTTCAATTTTGAGTGATTGTTGAAGTCTTTCGTATATGTTACATCACTTGTACATGTACATCAGGCAAAATTTGACAATAAATAGACCATTTTCATATTACCGCTAGACTTACATTTTAGACACCCCAAAACCCAATATCACACTATTTGACGTTATTGCTTACTGTGATGTTGAAACGTATCTATAATATTTTTGACATTATTTTACTTTATGACATCATAGATATGTTTCGACATCATAGTAAGAAATAACGTCAAACATTGTGATGTCGGGTCATGAAATGTAGAATTCAAGTCTACCACATTAATGTGAATATCGTCTATTTATTGTCAAATTTTGACCCCATGTACAAGTGATTTTACATGCATGGAAGACTTCAAAAATCACTAAAAATTGAAAAATTCTAAGATTTTCCTATTTTACTCAAAAATTTTCTATATATGTTCTATATTTTCACATACAATATACCTATATTCCTATATTTTGAGTAGGGGAAGTAACAATGCTATGACCCATGATATAAATACATGTACCTGATGATCTCAAAACATTCAAGAAATGATGATATGATCTTAATAAATTGTTGTCGCTGAACTTTTAATAAAATATTGGGCAAAGTACAGAAATTATGCTTTAATATCTGTATTTTAAATTCAGGATCGTGATATGAATCGTATCATGTGTAAATATCATAATACATATCATATCGTGGGCTAGGCATATTATTGCAGCCTAATCATGGTTGGAAATCAAATGGACTTACTTAAAGGTTCATTCATTCATTCATTCATTCATTCATTCATTCATTATTTGTAGTAGTATTTTTTTTGTAAGTGTACTACAAGATTTTACTTCTTTATAAAAAAAACCTGCAGGAGTTTTTTTTTTCTCAAAAAAATTCCTGCAGGAATTTTTCTAAATAAATTTCCTGCAGGAATTTTTAACAAAGCATAATTTCCTGCGGGAAAAAATGTTCATATAATATTTCCCGCAGGAATATTTTAAGTTCAAATTTTTCCTGCAGGATTTTTTTTCTCCCGCAGGATTTTACTTCAAAAAAATTTTCCCGCAGGAATTTTATTTTTCCTGCAGGAATTTTATTTTTCCCGCAGGATTATTTCGAGCAATTTTTCCTGCGGGATTTTGAAAATTCCCGCAGGAATTCATCAATTTCCCGCAGGATTTTGATAATTCCCGCAGGATTTTGATAATTCCCGCAGGATTTTTTTATTTCCCGCAGGATTTTTTTGTAATTAAGGTGAATATCTCAGGTACCAGGTGCGCTACAGGTAAATGAGATGTGGATTCTGACTAACTCAGGTATCCTCTACGCGATGACACTATTAGTTTTGCTGTACCTCCAGCCCCGGGCGGGCGCAAAAATGAACTAGCGCGCAAGTTCATAATTATTTTGCCCACTGTTATATCCAAAAATGTACCGAAAGACGTAGCAGGATGGTAGGGATATGATGCTACAGGACCCACGTTTTAGAAATTTCAAGAATTTTGGTAACAGAACATTTTGAATGCGTTGAAGAGACAGACGATCAACCGAAGTTGACAGAACTTGGCTACATGTTCCCTCGGGGACTCCCGGTCCACTAGCAGTGACACTCACAAAGTAGTACAAATGTCAAACGTCTTCAAATAGCATCATTTATAAACAGAAAAAATGCAGCATGGACCAGACGTGCACTTTTCGGGTACTTGACCCTCGTCATTGATCCTCAATCTAAACAATGTAACTTGGCCAAAGAGCGTGAAAATTATTATGTCCAAAAATGTACCGAAAGACGTAACATGATGGTTGGGATATGATGCCTCAGCACCCACGTTCTAGAAATTTCAAGAATTTTGGTAACAGAACATTTTAAATGCGTTGAAGGGACAGACGATCAACCGAAGATGAAATAACTAAGCTATATGTGCCCTCAGGGACTCCTGGTCCACCAGCAGTGAGACTCACCAATAGTACAAATGTTAAACGTCTTCAAATTCAATAGCATCATTTATTAACAGAAAAATTTGCAGCATGGACCAGACATGCACGTCTCGGGTACTCAACGCTCGTCAGTGATCCTCAATCTAAACAATGTAATATGGCCGAAGAGGGTGAAAATTATATTATCCAAAAATGTACCGAAAGACGTAGCAGGATGGGTGGGATATGATGAAACAGATATACCTAAAATTGAAAATATTGCTTAAATAATTCGTTTGTATTAGGATAAAGTTACATTTCTAAATATCATTTTAAATGATAGGTCACATACAGTGCGATTAGCCATATGTATGCCAAAGAATGCTACGTTTGATTTATGGTCTGAATCACCGACTAACCGATCTGTTATGAAGGATTGGAAACGAGTGAACACAACTACAGATGTCGACGCCAGCTCTGATGGACAAAACTACATGTATGATGAATATGCTGGGTCAGTATATGTTCAACTGCAAAACATTTAAAGAAAAAAAAAATTATGTAAATATTATCTAAGGTTGAATAATAAACAGTTTCTATAAACAACAAAGGAGGTGATCTCCAACAACACCAGGCAGCAGCACCCACAAATACCGTACTCTTACCATTAGAAGCAAGGTCTAGGTGTCCTGCTCCATATACAAATATGATATAGGAAAATAAAGATGAAATATTAAAGATAATTTCATTGGTAAAGATAAACGATTGTTGTGATAAAACACTAATCATTAAGGCGACGTTAGTTTGACTTCTTGTGAAGTTAGTGATTTATCTTACAGGTTGCTTTTCGTTAAGATAATTGGCGAAGCAGACAGAACACCGAATACGACGTCAGCGTGTGTTGGAAGATGCCCCGTGATCAAAGTAGCAATACTCTCTGGTAACCGCACTAAAGGCAACTGCACTGCAGAAATGTATCCAAGATATCAACGTTACCCGCCAGCTTCTAATGTGAGTAACACAGACTGATTCACAGATACTCTAAAATTTCGTTTCTTTTTTCGAACAATTTTAATGATACTTTTTAAGATGATAATTAGGTTGCGTTTAAAACTTTATGCAGAAGGGTGCTTGAATATAACGGAAGGAATCAAGCTTTCAAGAGATTCGGCTCAGATTGAGACTTTAACAGTCAATGCGCGATAACTCGCGTAGTTGTTGAATAAAAGCTTATCATAGAATTGATAACTTTAATTATAATAATGAATCGGGGATACCGGATGAAAATATGCTACGCCATGAGAATTATCCCTCAGTAGTACATAGTTGAGAAGATGCACCACAAAGAATGTTTTCTAGATTGGAATATATGGTCACGATGCTGTTGTCTATGTTCTGAAATTCTCATGATTTATGATAGAGCTATCCTGATGATGTTTCAACCTATATTTAAAAAAAAAAACTTAAATCTAACTTAAAATACCATGGTATGTAAGAAATGTAGTTGGCATACTAACAAGCACCAATCAGAGAGTTTAACGATGAAAATAAGATTCTGAAAGGAGAAGGTTCGGTTAACTGGTATTCCGCCTTATTTTTCAAGCGGTTCAGATTTCGAATATACGTTTACAAAAACGCCAAATATTCGAAAAAGGATGAAAAACGTCAAGAAAATAATTTTGGTACAAATTAATGGGAATTAGTAGGGTGCAAAACCTTAACCAAACTAATTTCCATACTGAAAGATAGTACTATGCAATTTATCTTTCTATCTATATAAATTGTATTTTGGTTTTGATTTAAACATATTTGCCTGACCTTCTTTTTCCGTTATCCAGATCAAATGACGTCACAATGTGACGTCATATCTGAGGCACATGACTTTACAACTACTTGAAATATGAATGTTAAACGTCTTCAGATTCAATAGCATCATTTAAGAACAGGTTAAGTTTCAGCATGGAAAAGACATGCACGTTTCGGGTACTTAACTCTCGTCAGTGATCCTCAATCTACACATAGAGAATAAGTGTCTTAATTTGTGTTTTGTTACGGGTATGCAACACACAGCAAGTGCATTTATCGTACATGTAATGCGCGTTAGCGCATTTCATGCGATAAATGCACTTGATGTGTGTTGCATACCCGTAACAAAACACAAATTATGACATTTATTCTATATATATGCACCATAATTGTCTGTTTCATTCTTGTTTTCTGAAATTGCTTTTTCTTGGTAAAAGGGTGACGTCAAAATTCATCTCGACGCGGGTTCAGTTTGCAGGTTAGAACAGCCGTCGCGGCATGTTTCTTTAGATCTTATGCATTGTGACGTCACGAGTGTTAATACACAAATTGCAGCACGTTCCTTACAATAGTAACATCCCAGGGACTTACATTCGCTGTGCATATATAATGTAATATAACCAAAGAGTGTGAAAAATATTATGTCCCAAACTTTAACGAAAGACGTGGCAGGATGAATGGGATATGTTGCTAGAGGACCCACATTTTAGAAATTTCAAGAAATTTTGATTACAGAAATTTTCGAATGCGTTGAAGAGACGATCAACCGAAGTTGATCGAACTTGGCTTCATGTGCACTCGGGGACTCCAGTGACACTCACCAAGTGGTACAAACCTAACATATTCGCACATATTCTAATGGAATATTAGAGATAGAAAATAATAATTTTCATAGAATTATTTTTCACGAAAAATACAGAGCCAATTTTAAGGACAGTGGACCTTCTCCTTTAAACATGCTTGCATAATACGATACGGTGATAGCAAGACAAACAGATTGACATCATAACTAAAAGAACGCAGCAGAAGTTACATATGTAAAGGCCCAAACTGAAGTATGGTCACACGAATAATAGCTAGTTTCATGTTATCTTCCCCAGATAGTTTGAAAATTCACTTAAATAAACGAATATCCTGTAACAATCAATCCTGTAACAAACAAATATCCTGTAACAATCAATCCTGTAACAAACAAATATCCTGTAACAATCAATGAATGAAAGTCCTTTACAAAACCCGAAATCAGATTCCAAAAATTACAATAAAGAGGCTTACATGCTCCTGAAAAAATAATATAGCAGAACTTTCTTTCTCACGAGAAAGGAGAAATTGGAGAAACAGAAGGAGAAAATATCACAGCTTCAAAGATGTAAAACGTTTTCAAATTCAGTAGCATCATTTAATAACAGATCAACTTGCAGCATGGGCCAGACATGCACGTTTCGGGTACTTAACCATCGTCTCTGATCTTCAATCTAAACAATGTTATCTGGCCAAAGAGTCTGAAAGTTATTATGTCCAAAAATGTATGAAAGGACGTAGCAGAATGGGTGGGATATAATGCTACAGGACCCATGTTTGAGAAAGTTCAAGAAATTTTGATAAAAGAAATTTACAAGATTGATATTTTTTCCTAACAAGCAATCTCAAGAGCCAAGTGCAAATACAGAATACATTGGATATAGCACTTTAAAACCAGTGCTAATACGCAAGATCGCAAATACAGCGCGTGCAGCGTGTCCGGTCTGATTTTTCATTTAGTCACACACCTAAACCATTGTTCAAAACTTGGGCACCTTTTCCGCCCAAGTAAATTGATGACGTCATAACAATGGAGAACAATCGAAGAGTGCGCGCGAGCATTCGCCAAGTCTTAATTAGAAGTATTTGCGGTCTTCCGTATTAGGACAGTTAAAACATGTTCAGATGTCACATGAATCATATAACATATATGATGCAAGTTATAGTATCTAAGTTAGTAGGAACAAAAAGGAAGCTAGCGAATTAAAAACAACCAAGGGGGGGGGGGGGGTTTCGATCATTGGCCGCGGTATCAGAATTTTAAAGAAAAAACCCCTAAAGTCATTGTAAGTGGCGCCACCTTGAGAACAAATTCATTGAGGAAATAAGATACTTTTTGCCATAAAGGAGAAATGATAAAGACAAATTAAGTGTCCGCCCGAGCGATGTGCTTACAATATTTTCACTTTGTATGAAGAAAAGTCGTACTAGTATCATTGATATTTGATTCCAGAATGACATCAAGAAAGATAGGAGCGTTATACCAAAAACATCGATCTTTCCACCCGAGGTAAGAGTTTCACTTACAAACTGTCGAATTCATTTACCTGGTGATAGTTTGGTATAATTCTAATATAAGTTCTTTTCCCTAACATAGAATAAAGCATCAATACAAACTCTTTCTGTTTCGATTAGTTGGTCGTTGAAGGTCATATTCTAAAACCTTATTTTCTTAATAATTCTAACTGGTTTTAGTATTTTTCTATCTTGTGCTACTATCCTAAGTGAATTCAATATTCGGCCCATGCAATGTTGTAATTTGTTCTTTTTCTTCATGAACGTTGTCCATCATGTTCAGGTCTGATTTGACGAAAAATGTACAATGTAGATGAAAATTGTAGGTTTTCTACGCATCCAGCTAAGAGAAAACCTTAAAAAAGTAGTGGGATCTGGTGCTGGGAAGAGTAGTCATCTCCTTCTTATCATTATCTTATCATAGGCGATGTCATTTCAGGGACTTAGTTAAGGAATACGTATATTGCACTTCGTTTTCTCTTTTTTTTTACAATGTTACATGTACCAGTCTCTTAAATTTCTTACTAAAGTAATCGATTAAAATCAGTTAGTTTCTTACTAAAAAATTCAGTTAAAATCGTTCCCCGTGACTTGATGTCTGTTAAGTGTATTAGTTACTTCTTTCCAGCTTTGTTTGTTTCGGCCCTTTATCAATTTGACATTATATATATATATATATTTTTCTATTTCGGAAACTTACCATTTCATCGAAAAATATCATCGAAATTAAAGGAGGTTAACATCTTAGCATCATCCCTTCAATGCTATTTTGAACATAGATTTTATTTGGACATTTTACTTAATCGATCCTACAGGAAATTTGGAGACGCGCACTCTCTGTAAAGTAAATACAAAAATTTAAATTATAAAAACAATACCAGAAGGCGCTAGAGAAATTAATTTTGGCGGCTTATGAAAAGCACCTTGGCTGGAAGCATCAGTGATGAGAATGTAACACTCGAAACACGTGTCTGATTCATGAAAATTGGTTTGAAATGTTCTTCAAGAAGGTATAGAGTTTGAACACTTCCGTATTATTACTACAGTATATTTTGATTCATTTCCAGGATGTTGGAGCAGGTCCGACGAAACCCTTTGAATATAGAGTCATTTAAATAGGTATGATGGTTTATGCCTGTGAGATAAATTTTATATATATAACACAGAGAATCAAAAACGCAACCGGAAGACGTTGAAATGTCACTATAACTTATCTTACATGAAATACATGTGTTATCATCTTACATATATAGCTTAGCAATGGCAATCAGTAATGAAGAAGAATAAATTATTTTACCAGTCTGTTTTTTGTGTTTTATGCTTGATAAGTACATGTACGAACTTTGCAGATATGGAAAACCCCAATTCTATAATCATAAAGAAAAGTATGAAGGCTTGAATGTTATACCAATATGATATTCCATACTAAAATTTGAATGGAAAGAAAATTCACTTATATATGTCAACAACTATGAATCTACATTCTCTAGGTGTCTGTTTTTCTCAACACATAAATTTTACAAATGTACACTAATGATGGAGATTTCCATTTTTGTACATAGCTAATATTTATAAGGTTTACATTCATTTTCATTAAACGACGATTGAGTGGATATTTAATCCTGTTAGCAGAAGGATTTTTCTCTTATTAGGGCTCCAGGATATAAATGAAAGGGGGGATATCAAACCAGACTCGGTTGCTGTACACACAGCAAAGCACCAAAATACCTTAATCGAAATTCTAATATGACTTGATTCTTTTTCCCAATTAAGACAACAGACACGATCTGGGCTCTATTCTCCAATATAGGCCCTATAGCGATGAGCCACGCCTACCCATTTTCTGTAAGCAGATAAACCGACAGGAACTGGTTTTTACCAAGAAAGGATTTAATACTTTCATCAAAAGGTCTAAGTTTGATCATCATTAGAATAGAAATAAAAAATGACGAGCCGGGCTCTATTGTCTCACAATGCCTTCGCGTCCTCAGCCAATCACATTTATCACCTCGCCGCTGACGCGGCTCGGTAATAAATGTGATTGGCTGAGGACGCTCGGGCATTATGGGACAATAGAGCCCAGCTTGTCATTTTTTATTTCTTAAACACAGGATAGACAATCACAGCAAGAGACACAAAAGAGGCATACGACATAGAAGCATGAAACACAAAAACACTACACATAAACCAATGAGACTTAAAGGCAATCGGCGTCGACTTGGAACGGACATCTGCCACACAAATAATGAACGGTTTAAATATCCGGATTACGTGCACACAACCCTCCCACGTTTCCAGTTACCCAAAGGTCTCCAAGAACACAGAATTATTGTGTAAAAAAACTACTACTGATATAACTAAATAGTGTAAAATAAATTTATCAACATTCTGATACTTTTTTCATAGGTAGATATTAGAATAACACTTTTTGTATTGAAGATTCTGAATGAGACTTTCCAGACAGTGATATTGGAACATACGTGATGAAGTCACATTTTCAATCTTCTAATTTCCGGAAAAATATGTGTTACAGGAAGCTGAATGAAGCGCATCCGTGCAGCAGTGATTATTGGCTTTGCATCGTAATATTCACAAAAGCTTATCTAATTTGCAGACGGCATGTGATAAAGCAAATTGAATGCTCTAATTTTATAAGTGTTTCATAATGTGTCAGATACGGAAGGTTTACTTCATCATAGTTGGAAGCGTCCATAGATAAAACCAAATAAGAAGTATAATTACATGTACCTACTGATGTTCTTATTTTAATTCACTAGGAAATCAAGATAAGTTTCAGCAGTTTTGCACGAGGGAAGATTTAATTTATTTCAGAAGATTTGTCTCGTATTTCTGTAAAAATTCCCTTAATTGTTGGCAATTATGTTGGATACCTCATCAAAGTTTTGAAAAAAAACCTTCATAATCTTTCAAAAACATTATTCTTCATAAATAGTAAAAGCGTTAAAATAGATAATTAATAATTCAGCGTGATTATTACTGATCAATACATTAACAATTCTAATTTTATAATAATTTACAAACCATGATTAATTTTATCTTCTGCAATTATTATTTCAACAGAAGAAGTAGGGCCGCGTTTTTCATAAAAAACATCGATGAAATTTCAGAGAGTTATCCTACTTTCCCTACATAACTTGTATGGAAGAACCACATAAGAATTGACTGTTCAATTTTGACAGTTTATTGGAGTATGAAGTTTGGTTTGTCGCATCACAAATTGTGTAAAACCGCGTAGCGTAGCGAAGCGGTTTTACGCAAAATTTGTGATGCGACAAACCAAACTTCATACTCCAATAAACTGTCAAAATTGAATAGTCAATTCTTATAATTTCCAAACCCAAATTTATCCCAAATTTCACAAATATACCCAAGAAATTAGTAATTTAATACATTGCGTATGAAAATATCAACTCTGTAGGGCCCGTAGGCGAACTAGTTCCCAGACGAAATAGATATAATGTATACGTTGCTAGTTAAAGGCATCAAATGTGTCAAAAATATTCGTTCCCCATCTGGAGCCCCATTTTACCAATCCATTACATCATCCTATGATATGACGTAACATTTTGATGACGCGTTCTGCAGTTCAAGTTCAAGGTCGCCGACATGGCCAGTTATGTGTTTGGATTGTACACGCAGGAGCTGGGAGTTTATACAGACAGATTCTCTGTACTTATAGATCTAATACTTGCAGAAAACGGCATGATTATGATCTATTGGTATCAGAATACCTTCCTAGGATTTAGTTATTTCATAAGTGACAAGTTAATTGTGAAAATTGATGACGATACTGTATCCTGATCAAGGCCGAGGTAGGTCGCCGTCTTTTGATCTCTTAATTTTCTATTCGCTGTCAATGTTTTCTCCTAACTTCTTCATCTCGCCGAAAATATATCATTAGAAAAGTTTCTAGTTTCAATACTTCATAGGTTCAGAACGATTGTACCTCATAGAAATCATTTGAAACAGTGATCTTCGGTCCTTTTGAAGTTCTCAATCAAAACTTTTGCACGTTGTCGTTGACAGTCGTCATGCAGTCACTGGAAAATTTCAAACGCAGGTACTTGCTACTGTTACGACGGGAATGTAATTTTGAAGAAAATAACTGAAGTTTCTGTTTTTCTCGTCATTTGCTGATTTTTCTGTCTTTCATGAAATTTTAAGGACAAGAATTGGTCTAAGAAACTTCAAAAACAGGAGCATAGCAACCGAACAATGCTGTAAAACCACGTATACCGGCACATCATCGAAATTGTCATAAAATTTTCATTAATTCTGATATCGTATTTATATCTAAGGGCTACTGTTAATAACACTATTTTTTCTTTGCATAATTATCATTCGAAAGCCGATCTTAGCAACATACTAAATGATTTTGATGGAAGTAGTTCCGGCTCTTCCGGTATTTTATCGCGTTCATTGGGGTATGAAGTGTATTTCGCCATTTTTCTGACGATCACATTAACCAATCAAAATGCATAGATTGGTGTAAACAAATTTATTTGGAAATTATAATATCATAAATAAGAAGAGACGATCTTATCGCTTATAAATATGTATTGCCGTTTTAACATTGTACGAACTATATTATCATCGTAAGAGGGATATATCCATAGCGAAACAGAATAATCGTATCAATGGTACCGAAAACTCAAAGAACCAAGGCCAGTGCTATACCTTAGTTGTTTTTCTTTTACTGAACACTTTCTGTGCTCTTTTGTAATAGTTGATATACAACATAGCTGTCTTGTAACACTTTGAGTGATGAAATTTACGTGTGAATAACACATCGATTTATATAATTTGAGCAAAACAATTGTCTCAAAAAGTAAACAAGTGAAGATTACTTAAGATATTACGTAAATAATCTCAGCAGTGGCCTACATGGACAGAAACACCTCTGCCAACGTAGAAGAGACCGCATGCCGTAAAGTTAATCACCAGTTAATAGAGCTGATATAGATTTACACTGCATTAAGAAAATAATGATATTGTAGACCTTATAAGACGTAACCCAACCCAACATTAAGAAAATTAAGATAACTATCGTACTCAAAAATCGTAGCACTGCCTATCCCATTCAGATTGCATAGAGAAGACGACTATGACCGGGCAGTACGATTTTTGTTATGGCAATTGAAAAGGGCATGTAGGTAGTTGACTATCGAGAGTAAAACCATTTGATCAATGTTCATACGCCTTAGTCCTTGCCACATGCTGAATCGGGGCTCTCATTTTGTTAAAGTTTGTAGTTTTGAAAGAGATAAAACGAGGTATCGCGAACCAATTCTGAAGTCACATGTCCTTACTTGAATGGAAAAATTGTGCTAATAGTCACGCTTGACGTAAAGTGTAATTTTGAATGGTTGCTGGTAGTCAATGTTCCGGGCACCTGGTCCCACCTCTAGCTTGCTAGGTGTCCGTCGATGCTCAAGTTGGTGCTCATTTGTGAGTGTTGTTGAGATTATCGTCAGGATCTTCTTTAACTCATTTGTATCAATTGTTAGTATTCGCTTTATATCTCTAAATCGAGTTATTATGATTAGTTTCACCTTTTTTTACTTCATGGAATTATCTTGACACCGGCATATGCAAAACAACAGGTATAGCCTGAAATAACCAAAATGCGGAATCCGGATTCGATGTTCCTGAAAGCTAATGAAACGTTTTTTCATTCGAAGCTATTGGCATAGGGCCATCCCATATCTCCCCCTCAATCTATCTTGCGTGTCTAGAGTGCATCCGTAAAATATAGAAGAAGAAGAAGAAAAAAAAATCAGAATTACTGAGGATGGTTTTAGAAGGATAATTTCATATCAATAAATTATTATTTTTTATTTGACATTAACTATGCAATAAAAAAGAACATCCTCGGCAATTTGAAAAAAAAAAACCCTGATTTATCCTCTCGGTGCGCTTCTGATTATAGATTAAACAAAACATCTAGACGTTATCATTAACTTTCATTCAACAACAAAAATACCAATATGGTTTCGTGTATTTTTTAATGAATATACATTTATCAAATTAAGACGAAATCAGTAAAACTGATGGATACTCCGCGAATATAAGAATTTGATAGTTTAACAAAAAGTTTGATTTTATGAGTGTCTTAGAAATTACCATAATGACCTTGATTTTTAACCCCAATATGACCTTGAAGACCTTTGTCTTAATGTCAACATCCTGCAAAACAGTATTTCTAGCAAGTTATTCCCCCAGAAGTTATGCCTTATGTACTCCCTTCTTTTGTTTTGGTACCTGTACAACATTTCTTTATCAATGCAATACAATTTATAGAACCTGTCACATATATATAATCAAATATATGCATTTTTACTTTGATAAACAAAATCTCAAACCATTTTGAATTGAAATAGTTTTTTTTTATTGAATTTCTTTTATATAGGAATAGCTATTTTTTGCCTGAAAATGACCTTGACACTTATAGATGAGCTTAGGTGACGTTTGTCATATTGTTGGATGCCTACACATATGCACATGTACAATGTATACAGATACACCTAAAGTGATGTGTAACAACCTCTTCCACAATTTGGCACCCGAGTTCTGGTCAACACACTAAAAACAAAACAAAACACAAAAAGCTACAATATTTAAATCATTATGCATTTTTCTATCATTATTCAAAATTTCAGATAATTTGAACAAAATGCTGAATTTCAATGAATTTATAAATTCTTGTATACAGGGATAGGTATTTTTCGCCTTAAAATGACATTGACCTTTAAGAATGTCCTTATTACTGAAGGGGCTATCCTACCGTAATGAAAAATTATAGGATATATGATAAAGTCATGTGTAACCACTCCCCCTCCATATTTTGACACTAATTTATAATCAACGCAATCACAAATATCAAAACCCGTACATTTAACATAGGAAAATTATTATGCATTGTTGCACTGTCTACGTTGTAGACGATAATTAACACCTTTCCAGACGTTGCAATATTTTTTATTGTGAAGCAATGATTGAATTAATTGATTGAACTAATCAATGAATGATAAACTGAGCCGTAAATTGTCCATAACTGACCTGACGTCCATTGCATCCCGTTTTAAAAATTCAACATGACCAAAAGGGGAAACGAATATTTCCATTCACTGAAGAAGTCCCGCAATTTACAGGGTCAGTGTCACGGGCGGATCTAGATTTTGTTTCTCCAAGAAGGCGGGCCCAGCCCGTTAGGAAAAGGATTCCAGCCTATGAGTTTGAAAGAAGATATGTAAAAACGGGAAATCATGTTCTATTTTTTTTTGGGGGGGGGGGACAAATTCGGGAGCAGGGGTCCTGACTTCCTGCGCGCTCTAGATCCGCGCTTTTAAAAATGTTTCAATATGCATAGGATCAGCTAAGAAAGTCTAAGACTTCTGCGATTTAAATAGTTTTGAACAAAAATAAAGATATAAGAGTGGCCATATTCCCGTAGTTCGGAATACGTGTTGGAAATCTTGTACAGGGGAATCCTTAGCCGGCGTCCCCAACTCCTAAAATCCGCTTCCTATGTTGAAAAATTCAAATTTTCCTTTTATTTTCTTAACTTTTTTTCTCTGACATTTGACTCTAAAAATAATGGACCGAATTCTTTTGATTTCTTTCCCGTTATTTTAAAGTGCGAAAAATTCTTGCTGTTTACTGACCATGGGTAGTTTTCTCCTACTTGGAATGAAGACTTATAATTACTCAATCATTGTTGATAACTGTTTGATGGTATAACAATTACGGTGCAACAAGTGGGTTATTCAACTGCTCCTCGGGCGACGCCCTCGGAGACAATAGAATAACCCTTACCTACCTTTTTTTAATGTCAGACCATTTTAACATTTTTTGCAAAAAGCCTGGAAATGACCTTGACATTTGGTGTTTTATTTTAAGGGACCTTTATTCCAAGGGATCTATCGTAATGAACATTGTAAGAAATGTGATCAAATTCTTATTTAGGGTTTAGGAGACGGACAGACAGACAGACAGACAGAACAGCTACAATATGCCCCCCCCCCCGAAATCGTCGGGGGCATAAATAAGAACAGCGTTCTCTAACTCTGCTGTTAGAATAATGATCAAAGAAGTACCTATCAGTTATTCATTCTCAATGTAGAAAAGACGAGACAAAACCATCGGAACGGTTGCGAACTTCGGCACGAATAACATTCCGAAGTGAGACTAGGTGTACGGGAAGAGTCAACGTCTCTTGATTGCATGCAACACAAATGAAAACTTGTCGAATTCGGTGAGTATCCCGCTGCACATATTGAAATACATATCAGGTTTGTGGTGATAATAGTCATTCAATCGCCATCCAAAATGTCGCTTATCATTCTGGAAAGGAAAAATCTGATATGCTTATATTATACTCGTAGCGACGGAAGAACATCTCCCCTCAATGATGATTTCAGTCATTGTGTAATATAACCCTGAACAAGTTTTTGGGCAATAATTTTCACTTAAATACTCTTCTGAATACACACTACACAATTTGCAGCCGATCATTTTTGGAAGAGGAAATTGAAAATATATTGTAGATTGCGCCAGGAAAATTCACTTTGGCATAATTCAACCTGTTTGACATGAAGTACCACTGACGAGGATTCAATATCCAAAACACATGTCTAGAACAATAAAATTGGTACTATAGAACGTATATTTCAATATTGACAAGCTTGCTTGCAAGCCGTCTAGCTCAAACGATGAAATCGTCATATCTGGAATATGCCCCGGCGTACCGTATCAGCTACCCCCCCCCCCCTCCCAAGAAAAAAGAAAAAAAAACATAAGCATAAAAAACGGAATGCTAGCCAAAAGGGGATGCTTACTCCTTCCGGGCACCTGGTCCCATCTCTAGCTTGCTAGGGGTCCGTCGATGCTCAATTTTGTGCCCTTTTGTGAGTGCTCTTGTGAATATCGTTGGATCTTCTTTAACTCATTTATGTCACACTTGTGCCCTTTGCCGCGTGGAGCTCGTAAAAAAATTCCCCGCGAAGGGTTTGACAGTAAGTGATTTGAATATTTTTCCTGACATTGTCGCCATAACACTTTCTATATAGACATACCCTAGGACGATGCATGCATTTTATATATTGCCATCAGTTTCGTGCATGAACATCGACAGGGGATGCTTACTCCTCCCGGGCACTTGGTCCCACCTCTAGCTTGCTAGGGGTCCGTCGATGCTCATTTTTGTGCTCTATTGTGAGTGCTGTGGAGATTATCGTCAGGATCATCTGTAACTCATTTGCTACTCATAAAAGGGAAGGTAGTTATATGGTAGCTGAAATCATAACGTTCGTCAAACAGTGAGGCGTTAAAACGACCGTTTGCGTCGAAAGATAAAAGTATATCCAAGTACGAAGCAGATCTGTCGCTCTCGGTTGTTTCTTTGATCTCTGGTTTATGAGGATATACACTGCCATCCATAAATTAGTATACACTATTTCTGTTAATGCTGCTGTTAGAAAATGAACCGTTTCGAATCCATTGCTGTATAACTCTGAAGATGAACCTTCTAGAAATCATTTGCAACAAACTTGACCCAAATATTTGCATTTTTTGAATTTTTATTATTTTTTATATAAAAATGACAATTTTTGAAAAAAAGTCGTACGATGAAAAAAGTTTCTTTTTAACATTTTCTTTATCACAATTCATAATTTTGAATTATGTGAAGTCAATTAATATGATTCTTTTAGGTTCAGAATGGAAAAATTAGGATTTAATTTATATTGAATTTATAATGACTTTCTTGTTTGTATAGTTATTTATGGATGGCAGTGTATTTCTTATAGATGATCCCAAGGTTCGGATTATGGATGCACAACAAGTTATCCATCTATATGAAGGTAAAATTGAACTAAAATGCGATGTGCTTCCGTCCAGTCAAGAGCAAGGCTTTGATGAATTCAGCATCTTGTGAATACAAAATAATTCCGCAAGAGTGGGGCGCAATTGGCACCCATGGGAATGCCAACCACCTGCCTGAGACCGGTTCATCCAAACACCACAAAAATGCTGTCAATCAAAAACTCAAGCATCCGGACGATATCGTCTTCGGTATACCCCCTGTTTTAATCAAAGTGTTCCTTCACGAAATAAGTATTCTCCCGCCCGATGACAAGGCATTTGTATTCCCATTTCCCATTTTTTGAAAAAAAGTGTTGGGAATAATATTTGCCAGTCTGTTTCTGTGGTTTTGGTGTGGAATGAGAAAGGAGGGGATCTCCAATAGCATGAGATGATAGCAGCATTGAGAACAAAACTGTCCTAATGTTGTGTTTGCTGCCGTTTGCATATCGGATAATGAAATCTCACCGGTACCAGAGTTATAAAGATAAATTAGAACTTGAGCTGTATCTAATAATCAAATACATTGGTTTGTTAACTTCTGTATTTAAATTCGTTTGGGATGCATTGTGCTAGAAATATGAAGTATCAATTTTCCCTCCAATAATTGGGATTTTTATAAATAGGTAATCTATTGGTATCTTTCAATTATCATACCATGAAACCACAATTACTTTAAATATATAATCATTCTGGCTGAAAACATAAATGTAAAACTCGTTAAACCGGGTAAAATTTTGCTCCTTGGATAATAAGGATTCCATGTAATGAAAGAAGTGACAGGTTTCGTTCGCTAGGAAATTACCTTTATTTTTGTGAACGTACTTTAGTTAATGTGGCTATGCAATAGCTAACCTATGTCATACATGTAAATGTTAAACGCCCTCAAGTTCAACAGCATGGTTTTAAAACAGATAAATTTGCAGCATGGAACTGACATGCACGTTTCGGGTACTTAGCCCTCGTCAGTGATCCTCAATTTAAACATTCTAATATGGTCAAAGAGTTTGAATATATAATTTTACATCCTATTTTTAGGATAGGTATACATGACGAACGAGATCTAATAGCAATCTCTTGTTTAATTGACTTTTACAGAGTAGGTCACTTGTAAAGTTTTATTTTAAAACAGCGAACTAAATGTGTATTGATTGAGAAAAGGAGTACATCATATGAAGAAACAAGGTCATACAAAAAAACCCCAACATTACCAAAACCATCAACAAACAACAATAGAAAACACTACTGTATCAGAAAGTACGTAAAAGATAAAGAGATAAATGACTTCATTGAATAGGCTGAACCGGAATTCATCGTAAAGAGGTAAACAAATAGAATTACAAGCGATATAAATGCAATACTCGTCAAGGGAAAAATTTACTTAACATATTAGCCATAAAAACACCACCAACAAACAGATATTACCATAAAATTCACATCTAATGACCAATGCAAAACGCTTTAGTGTAACGAATGACATCACATTACAACCAGGAAGACCAATGTCTCATATCACACATACTGACTGCTCATGAAAGCTCAAGTCACTGTAAATGGTTCAACTGAAACAACAAACAAAATATTCAAAAAGATACATCAAACAAGTGATGCAGGGATATGTCCAAATTCCTTTGAAACTAGGAAATTGAAGTTTCCAAAATTTTCCGGACGAAGCGAAAAGAAATTATATTTTGCTATGTAAACCTATGCATATACAAGGTCTGCCAAAAATCAATTGATGCCTGAAAAGTATTAAAGAACATACCATTTATTTTTATTATGTCGCCTGCAAAGCATAGGACACTCAGGGATAAGTTTGTCCAGCGTCTGTCCGTACATCACAGGGCAGAACTTCTCAGCTATGAGTGAAAGGAAGTTGATATTTTACACGTGTATACCGTATTGAAAGAACATTGTGCTCATACCAGACATTTTGGCCTAGCGACCTTGACCTATGACCTTCTTTTGAAACCGTTAAATATTGGGAATGATGTCTTAATGGTAGTTGTAATTCTTGGGACAAGATAAACATCAAAGAGTACCTAACAGTTATTCAGTCTCAAAATCAAGAAGGCAAGGTCAAATCGTGAGTATTTCCATCGGAACGGTTGCGAACCGCGGAATGAACAACATTCCGAAGTGAGAACCGGTGCCCGGGGAGAGTCGGGGTCTTCTGATTGCATGCAACACCCGTCGCAACAGCTCCATGGAAACCTGTCATATTCGGTGGTTGTCTCGATGTACATTGCAGGTAAGTATGTCTTGTTTGGTGATGATGACAACACTTCAATCATAATGCAGAATTTCACTGATTATTCTGAAAAGGGGAATCTGATATGATTTTATTATATCCCCGTAGCTGCCGAAGAACTTCCTCAATATTATGATGATTGTGCAGTATAACCCTGAACAAGTAGCTTGTATGCCTTCGGTTTCTGATTTTCTGAATTATCGATTTTGTGCTGTATACAGGGATATGGTCATTATCCATATTTGTCATTGCAAGCCGTCCGGCACTAATTTTGAATTCTAATATGACTTAAGATTCTCTCTATATGCACCATAGAACTCGTCTGGTGTAAAATCTCCAACAAACATACAGCGCGCTAAGCTCCGCCCATTCACGTGCTATAGTAGAATAGAAATAACAAGTAGCTAGCCGTGATTCATTATAGTAATTCCACTCGTCACATGAACCAATCAAATTGTCATCAAATTGTCATCTCACCGCTTCGCGGCTCGGTGATAATTTGATTGGTTAATGTGACTCGTGGAATTCCTGGACAATAAACCACGGCTAGCTAGTTGTTATTTCTTAAATCTTCATATTTTGATCATGCCCTGGCGTACCGTATCAACTGAGAAACAAAAACGCCATAAGCATGAGAAGACGGAATGTTGCTATTCATGAAAGGGAAGTTAGTTATGTGGAGGCTTAAATCATCACGCATGTCATACAGTTAGTGTTCAAATGGTAGTTTGCGTCGAAAGATAGAATTATATCCAAGTACGAAGCGGTTCTTTCACTCTCTGTTGTTCCCTTGATCTCTAGTTCATGACGATAGATTTCATGTAGATGATCCTTAAAGCTCGGATTATTGATGGACAACACGTCATCTTTGTATCTGAAGGTAAACTTTAACTGAGATGCGAGGTGATTTCGCCCAGTCGAGATTGTTAAACGTCTTCAAATTCGATAGCATCATTTAAAACCAGATAAATTTGCAGTATGGACCAGACAAGCACGTTAAGGGTACTTAACCCTCGTCAGTGATCCTCAGTCTAAACAATGTAATATTGCTTCAAAGTGTGAAAATTATTAAGTCCAAAAATATACCGAAAGATGTAGCAGACTAGGTGGGATATGATGCTACGGACCCATGTTTTAGAGATTTCAAGAGATTGTTGTAATAGAAAATTTCAAATGCGTTGAAGAGACAGACGATCAACCGAAGTTGATCGAACTTGGCTACATGTGCCCTCGGGGACTCCTGGTCAACCAGCAGTGACACTCACCAAGTAGTTCAAATGTTAAACGTCTTCAAATAGCATCATTTAAAACCAGATAAATTTGCAGCATGGACTAGACATGTACGTTTCGGGTACTTAACCCTCGTCAGTAATCCTCAGTCTAAACAATGTTATATGGCTAAAAGGGCAAGGTCTGCATGAGGTCAGGTTCGAAGACCATTACGCTGATACGTACATTTTTGACCTAAAAACCTTAGGCTCTGACCTACTTAAAAACATGACATGGGACACATCTTTTTAAGGGTAAATGATAGCACTTTCATATTCTCGTGTAAATTCCTTGTGACAGGACTGTTATGATGAAATTTGAAATTTTTAACCTATATAGACATAACCTCAGACAGTGCATGTTTTGAATATATTAATTTCATTTTAGTGCGTGAACATCGACGGCGGTTGCGGCTAGTCAAACAGGGGATGCTTACTCCACCAGGGTACCTGGTCCCACCTCTATCTTGCTCGATTGGTGCTCTTTTGTAAGTGCTGTTGAGATTGTCGTCAGGATCTCCTTTATCTCATGGTAGAAGTTTTATATTCTTCATGTGTATTCCTTGTTACAAAACCTTTATATTATTTCTTACATTTTTTACAAATTTTAAGTTTCGACCTAGTGACCACGACCTTGGACTTTGACCTACTTTTGAAAAAAAAAATAGAATGTGACATAATTTATGAATGGTTGGTGATAAGACTCTCATGTTTCTTTAGTGTATTTCTTTTGACAAGACTTTATTATGATATGATAACTTTTGACCTTGCAATCTTGATCTCGTTTTCTGACATTCTTTTGAAAAAAATACTACAGGATATTTGCAATACATGTATAATAAACTCATAGTAAGTATTCAATTATATTGTATATAATTTGTTATAGCAAATGGTCTAAAATTTCGATTTCAGATGTCATCAAAGTTTAATAAGCTTCCGCAGGCGACACATGTGTTCTTCGAACACTGAATCTATTTTTGATATGTATTTTTCGCTATATACCTTCCATATTCTTATAAGAATAAAACAAAACTGAAAGAAAAGGGACGAAATTTGAAAAATGTCAAGTTGATCTATTCGCGAAAATTTTGCGATATTCGAATTCAGCGCCCCCGAAAATGGTTTATTCTATAAGAATAAACTACGAATATAGGTTTTGCAAAATAAAACGCAAGAGTACATTGAAAAACGAACTTAAAATCAATGTTTTATTGCGACGTCGCCGCTACCTTGTTTGTTTTGCGGGCTGAAATCATGACGTCACAATAGCGTAAACTATCGAAACAATAGCGTCACGTGATATGTAATACAGCTGTCACGTGATATGTGATACAGAAGTAGCTCACATAGCTGTATTTCATGGGCCTACTCTGTAACACATACGCGGGTATGAGAGAAATACAGATATTACTCACCAATTACGTATATGTCCATGTAAGAATCGGGCAGGGATGATGCATACATTTTTTTGCAAAACTTTTTATTTCTGTTTTGAGACATATAAGACATATTTCTCAAGGTAGCGATGGTGAAGCGAGATATTAACCTCATAATTTATAAAGGATTATGAAAGGATAACATGGTGGGAAAAATTCTCTATATAATTTAACCAAATATGCTACCCCTACAACTTTCTTCACCATCCAAGTATAAGGAAAATTCCTTCAGACATTCATATGGAGGCTGATCTGAACACATTTCAAGAGAAAAAAAAGTTCTGCAAAACTAATAAGGATTTTTTAATTGCTTGATCCTTACGTGGGCCTGTACTTAGGGAAACATCTTTAATAAAACCGATTCTGACATAGTGCACATTATCCTATTTCTCTCCTTGATTCTGCTGCGAAAGTTTTATCATTATTGATTCGGTGAGTGAACGTAAACAATTCAGCTTTACATGTATAAAGACATTAAGCATGGAGTACTGCTTTGAATATTACAAGTACATAATCATTTTGTATAGTTAAGCTGACCGCAGACATAATATTATATGTCTGACATTTTCTTTCAGGTTAAGGAGGAATCCATGTGTAATTTGTAACTCTCATCTTTAAAATCAAGTATATTGTTTTGTTAACGTAACAATTCAAAATCTTTTGAGGATGCATTCTAGAGAAATGTGTAGTATTTTTTCCCTAAATACCAATTTTTGAAATAATGATAGAAGTCAAGAACTAGTGTCCCTGGAAATATCTTGATTCCTTGTATTAAGAGAAGTGGAAGGTTTTAATCGTCAGGAAGTAAGTTGTTAGCCACTGTAATCAAACTTATGATCAACGCTTGACAAACTTAATTAAAAAACAGTTGTGGAACTATAATAGTTCTCGATGTTCACTATATATACCGCCTGTTGTATGTGTATTTGAAAATGACATTATGTTACCATAGTCATGTTTTAATTGTCCTATAAACACGATGGACAATCTCGAATATTCTCTTAAAGAGAGTCATACCTTAAAATGTACATGTAGATTTTATTAAATTGTTTACCGAGCAGTTAAACTAAATTGTTTTAAAGAAATAACAGTATCTAGAACTTCAATTAAACAACACGGTAGTTATCACTAAACAACAAGGTAGTTTAGTGACAAGGTAGTTATCACTAAACAACAAGGTAGTTATCACTAAACAACAAGGTAATTATCATTAAACAACAAGGTAGTTATAACTAAACAACAAGGTAGATATCACTAAACAACAAGGTAGTTATCACTAAACAACAAGGTAATTATCATTAAACAACAAGGTAGTAATTACTAAACAACAAGGTAGTTATCACTAAACAACAAGGTAATTATCATTAAAGAACAAGGTAGATATCAATAAAAAACAAGGTAGTTATCACTAAACAACATTGCAGTAATCACTTAACAATAATGTAGTAATCACTAAACAAGGTAGTAATTACTAAACAACAAGGTAGCTATCACTAAACAACAAGGTAGTAATTATCATTAAAGAACAAGGTAGTTATCACTAAACAAAAAGGTAGCTATCGCAGAGACCTAAACAAACATTTCACGTAAAGCAAATGCACAAATTCAAATGAAAAATAAACCATAGGCCGCTACTGAAATGAATTTTAGCGGCTGATGAAAAACATTTTGGCTGGAAGCATCACTGATGAAGACATACATTAGCTTGAATTTGTCTTCGAGAAGGTACACTTCCTAATTATTGAGATAAGAGGTAAGACAAGAACGAAAACAAACAGACAAAAACAATCTGGCAAAACATGAAGAAACGAGACAAAACAGTGCCGATTAAGTCATAAAAAACATTAAACGGGATTCATTGTGGAATGTGCCACAAAATAGAAATCCAAGCTTCATAATAATCGTTAAGATAAACAGTCATATATTTACAAATTAGCCATATAAAATACGACCACCAAACAGATATTAACATGAAATTCACATCTAACGACCGATGAAAAACGCTTTAGAATAAACAACACATTACATGGAGAAAGACCAATGATTCACATCACAAATTCTGACTGCTCATGAAAGCGGTAGTCACTGTAAATGGCTCAGCTGAAACTACCGACACAAGATCCAAAAAGATACATCAAATAAGTGATGCAGAAATATTTCCCATTTCCTTTCAAGGTAGGAAATGAAAGCGCCCAAAACTGTCCGGACGACGTAAAATGAAATAAAAAATTATTTGAAAGAAAGTAGGGGTACACCTAGACATAAGAAACGAGGAATCTTTTGCTTTTTGATATCAAGTTGATTAAGATTTTACACTATTGATCGTGTAAAGTGCAAAATACACGTAGGCCTTTTCTTCAAGATAAGCATCAAAGAAGTACCTAACAGTTATTCAGTCTCAAAGTCGAGAAGACAAGGCCAAATCCTGATAATTCCCATCGAAACGGTTGCGAATCCCGGAATGAACAACATTCCGAAGTGAGACATGGTAAGATATTACATCAACATTATTCACTGTGATTCCTGCAACTTCACATACTTTAGGTCCCTTTTTAACACTGTAACGCATGTATTTCTTGGTTTAGTACACTCACTAGTGCTATCTTCTAGGTGTACATCTTGTAGGTGCTATCTTGTAGGTGTTTTTTTCTAGCAAGACTCCAATATTAAATCTGGAATAGCAAGAAACTCCAAGTAATTATGAGGCTGGAATAAACGTCAAGATAGGTCTTTAAGAACAAATGATGCAATCTAATCGAGTAGACAAGCATCCTGCATTTGATCAACAATATTATTGATTATTATTTACATATATGCTCAATCGTAATAATTCAGTCCCTGTAACACTAATACTGTGTACCCGCGGTGTCATGAGCATTGGGAGCGATGTAGAATCGCAAGCAGCGCTTTAGAAACGAAATGTCATGAGAGATTTGGCAATGAAAGACGTGGATAGCATTAGACGCCAAACTGAATGACTGAAAGGTCCTTCTTTTGAAGTTTATTTTTTCTTGCCTTCTCGTCTTTGAGACTAAATAACTGATAGGCACTTCTTTGATGTTTATTTTGTCTTGCCTTCTCGACTTTGAGACTGAATGACTGATAGGTCCTTCTTTTGATGTTTATTTTGTCTTGCCTTCTCGACTTTGAGACTGAATAACTGATAGAAACTTTTATGTTAATTTTGTGTTGATTTCTCGACTTTAAGACTGAATGACTGATAGGTACTTCTTTGATGTTTATTTTGTCTTGCCTTCTCGACTTTAAGACTGAATGACTGATATGTACTTCTTTGATGTTTATTTTGTCTTGCCTTCTCGACTTTGAGACTGAATAACTGATAGGTACTTTTTTGCTGTTTATTTTGTCTTGCCTTCTCGACTTTAAGACTGAATGTCTGATAGGTACTTCTTTGATGTTTATTTTGTCTTGCCTTCTCGACTTTGAGACTGAATAACTGATAGGTACTTCTTTGATGTTTATTTTGTCTTGCCTTCTCGACTTTGAGACTGAATAACTGATAGATACTTCCTCGACTTTGGGACTGAATAACGGAATGGCAGTTCTGATGTTTAAGTAGCATCATTTTTTTCCATAATAATTTCTTATTGCAAATATTTTTATAAAATCTTATTTCTACTTATTCGTGATTGCTTTGACCGAATTGTAAGTTATTGCATCGTAAACTATTTCAATTTCTTTTTATTCCCTCTCATCCGATACTTAAGGATATTCCTTTGACATTAATATTAGTGTAGCATAATTGATTTGCACTGACATATGATACATCTTAGAACATAAAGACATTTACATTGTCATGTAAATTTATGACTTACGTGGGCTATGAGGATCGTGACAAAACCTTGATTCATTTTGTTAATATATGAAATTTGATTTCTATTTCAGATGAAATTCTAGATTGTATTAAGTTTTCCTCTTTCCCACGTTTTTTCCTCTTCTCCACATTGACTTTACAAAGTAACTACATTGCTTTATTTAACAGAAATGGTATAATTGCCTGTCATCTTTCCTCATGCTGTTCTATTTCCTTCTTTCCGTTAGATTTTTCATGTGTCAGACGTGGTTCTATTTCAAACAGAACATTTTCTATACCATTTCTTTCAGAACTAACGTCGTTAAGTTTCCATAGGTTCAATGCTAAACTCGGTGACGTCTCGCTGAAATCTAATATTGAAAATGTTTCCTCCTGCTCTTTGGACCCCCTGAAGCCAACATCTGAGCCAACGTGAGACATTAATTTAAGTTGTGTAACTTTTTTGTTAAACGTTGTAAAATAAATAAAGTATAATTTGACATTGAAAACGCCAATTTGAAATCTAAACATTATTTCTTCTGCATAGTATGGTGGCGTAAATCATTTAATTTCCATTGTCATTTTTAAGAAACGAAGATTCTGATTGGCTGGAAATTTTGTTGATACATCGATCAACACAATTTTTCACGGAAGTATGTTTATAGCACTATTTATAGAACTGGGGGTTCCCTTAAACACAAATGAACTCGTTGCTGAAAATTCAATTTGTTGATGTTTGCTTATCATTTCAAAGGTACAATTTCTTTTCCACTTACTCAAAAATCAACAGTGCATGTATAATTTGCTCAAAATGGTCCTTATTCCAAATATGTAGAGAGACGATCGTTCGCTGTTTGAATCATTGCGGCTGTCATAACTTGTTTTGGCAGACGTATCACTGCGAAACCCTCCGCCTTACGAAATAAAACAAAGGAGGGGATCTCCAGCAACACCTAGTTGCAGCACCAACAGCAAAACCCCAAAGCACCCAATGCAAAAAATCAAAGCAGACAAGCACAAAGAGACGCGTAAGGGACAAGGAACGTCAACGCACAACACAGAAACATCAAACACAAAGGACTACACATAAACCAACGAGACCAATTGGCAACCGGTGCCGTCTTAGGACGGCCATCTGCCACGGAAATAGCAGAAGGTATGGTTATCCTGGATTACGCGCGCACAACCCTCCCACTTTTCCGATTAACCAGAGGTCTCGAAGAACGTACAATTGTGGTGTAAAACAACCTCCTCACTGTCAGATGACCACACACAAACAAGACCGCAAAACGCAGGGGCCCAAGCAACACAGATGAATATGTAAATGGATATAAAAAGAGGGCGTACTTAATACAATCCGTGCTCTGCCGCCGCGAGCTCATGTATGTTATCACCCGAGGAGTCCGACTGACATAAAGTGCGGTTATTAATTGTTTTAGATCCAAGAAAACAGTCTGTTTTCCATAAACATATGATAATAAAATGATAAGAAATAAACTTTATATTTTTTCTGTTGATGCAGGTATCACCCGAAAAATTGGACAGAAAAACGTTTGCATCAATGCGCTACGCATTTCTTAAATCAACGACGGTAAGCCATATAACAAAATTTACGACTAAGTGAGATCTATTCAATGATATCAATTTCATTTAATTTTTTGCATGACGAAGTAAACAAAATGGCGATTAACCAAAGTGAGCCACGTGGACAGTACGCTTCATACTCCAGATGTTGGATTTCGTTTTTTAAACAATTTATCCTGTAATAAACGAACATTCGATATGTGACGAAAATTTCAAACCAATCTATTATGCACCAGACACGTGTTTCGGATATTAAATCCTCATCAAGGATGATTCCAGACAAAGTGCTTTTCATAAGTCACCAAAATTAATTTCAGTAGCGCCCTCTGGGTTTAGTTTTATAATTTAAATTTGTGCATTTACTTTGCAGAGAGTGTGTAGCTCCAAATGTCCTGTAGGGTCGATTCAGTAACATATCCAATTAAATTCTATGTTCAAAATAGCATTGAAGAAAGGACGCGATCTCCAACAAAACTAGGTTGCAGCACCAACAGCAACACACCAAACACCCTAAATGAAAACACAGAGAAGACACATACAGCAAGAGACAAGGAACAGCAAACGAGACATCAAACATCGAACATAAAAGATAACACATAAACCAACGAGACGTAGCAAGATTAAAGTAGCTCTAAAGTTTATAGAGTACTCTTCTTAGCTTTGTAAAAAGCTCATATACTTCTCACTGCTTCTACCATGCCTTCAAATATGGTACATGTAGTAAAACAATATTTATTTTACACGATTTCAGACAGTCCATCTTTTGAATGTGGTAAGTGTTGCTGAATCTAATTTATGCGAGAAGCTATAAAATTTTTAAAGCCTTACCATATAACATCTTAAAAACATCAGAGATGAATAAATTGTTATGTTTGTGATATTGACAGGAATACCGATGAAGTTAGGGTAATTAGCTCAGAACAGCACAAGGTGTCCTTGATTGGGTGCTGAGAGACATGGTACATAGAGGTGCTTCTGAAAAGAAGACAACATAAACCGACACTGATTTTGTAGATCTCATCAAGATCTCACACTTTTGTTTTGCACATCATTCCAAATGCAGTCCAGTAGTGGTACGACAAGCACTTAGGTTCATATGTCTGTCTACTTTGTTAGTCGGTGATTGAATTCCTTCGTCAATGGCTAAATTCATCCTTTTTATGATAAATTTAAGGTCATGATAAGAATTCGCTCAAATACTACTAACAAGTATTCATTATTTATCTTTCCAATTTTTCTTCCACGAGCATTAGATGGATAATACATTATTTATTTGGTCAATTAGGAAATTGATACAAAGAAAAATTAAAAATTTCTAAAGATGAACCTTACAATGAAAGAATCTCCCAGACAAACAAAAGGCAAAGAAGAGCGGAACTGAAATCGGACGCATGCGTATGAGAATTTATTGGAACTATCATATCGATCTTACCAAGAAAACCATGGTATCGCTGCTGGTGGACTGTAAGTCCCCGTTTACGCACTGCATGGAAATATATTTTAAATCTCCTTTCATCACATTAGACCTAAAGTTCTAAAACTAAGGGGTATCTCCATCATTGCATAGCTCTGTCTTTAGCTGGGGTTTCAGCATATTTTTTCGGTCATGCTTAGAATTAAGCTCCTTGCTCCCACCTTCCAACGGTTTTTAGCCGTATATTTTCACTTCTGAATAACCCCTACACAAAATTTGGAGCCGCTCATTTTGGCAGGAGGAAATTAAAACTCTGTATAATTTTGCAATTATCTTGTAGTACAAAGTTCATAAGCTATGCAAGTAAGTATCTCTTCAAATGCATATATCGTGTAATTATCGTTTTTAAACACGTACGGTTTCTCGCAACAAAGCATGTAACAGAGATGCCAAATAATTTCAAATTTTACAGTGCATTCCAATATGCTAAACAATAATTAACTTGACAATGCAGAAGGCTTCAAATCTATCAGCTGATAGGCAACGCGATAAATCTAATGAAAATTCCTTGCTAATGTGTTCTTATCGCTGATTTCCTAACTTTTTTTATTTAAGGGCACCCGTTTTAACTAACTTATGCGTTATCTTGAAAGAAAGTAGTCCTAGAGGTATAATACTTCATTTAACACATTTGTTTTCTCTGTCGGTGGCCTTCAATAATGGCAATGCACATGGGTCTATTTCACCTTCCTCGTTTATTGGAACCCAATCCAATTTTATCATTCTTACATTATTCCATATTATGAATGTAAAAGTGTTTGATATGAAATATAATGACATCTGATTATTTATCTATGCACAAGTATTCCTTATATTTTGAGCACAGATATTCCTTACGTCTCAACATCGTCTGCAGCTCTTCCGTCAACGGAGGTAAGAACTCGGTAAGATAGAAAAGATGAACAATAGGCAGTTAATTGGAGTCATAAAATTACACCATTAGGCTAAGAAAAATTAAAATTTCGTTTGACGGGCACCGCCGCATTGCCTAAAAACCCGCCGCATTTCCGATTTTTATCGCGTGTTTTACCATAATTTTAAAGTAGCCAATTGAACATCGTCGTGCTAATACAAATTGTTTGTTTACATATTTTTTACTTCACTAAATATATAAATTGTAAAGCTGTAACTCAATACTTGTTTACATAAAATAGTATTAGCTACCGTACTCAATTGTTGTTTGTACGGTAATCGCGACCACGCGTAGACGAGGTAACGTAACGTAAAATGATACTTGACTCTGTTGTGATAATATGCAAGAGCATTTTATTCTTTATTAGTTAAATTGTTTAATTTATTAGAAATTTGAAAACGTTTTTGTTTAGAACTCACAGATTGATCAGCCGGGAAAGCCGGTGACGGGATCGAGGGGAGGGGCAGAATTACTACGCGATCCTAATGTCGTTACGAATAAACTGGTCAAGTAAACCCGAAGCACATCGCAGAAACTTAAAAATGTCCGCGGGATAGAAATTCAAATTTGCGGACGACTTGCCCAAGTCCGACAGTGAAAAGGGATGACGAATCGATCAGGGTACCCTTGTGTAATCTTTGTTAAAATGCAAACTAAATTGTCAGACATGCAGTAATCGGGAAGGCAAACTTGCTCAATGGGACGATGGTCCCTTCCACTTGGACTTCAATGGGCCATTCTAAAAAAAACAATGGGCCATCTTTCCTCACGAGAGGGCCATTCCAAAAATGATCAATTTTCGAAAAGCTTTGCATATGCATGCATTATACATCAGACGTTAGCACATTTTTTGTTGTTGCGAGATTCCCAATTTTACCATTTCCAATGAATAATTTACAGTACATTTTTTGCATGGATCACAGAACAGCCAAGACCAAACTTTCAGCCACCTTTCCTAAATTTTTCGTGTCCACGTATGGGCAGCTTCATTTTCAGCTTTGTTGATATTAGGGAAGGCAACTGACATTTCTGTACAAATTTCATTACTTCAATTTGTACCCATTGACTTACCACTTTTAAAAAATGACATGATAATTTTACGGACGAACGCATACACAAGTACCTTTACGTGGATAAGATACGTAAGTGGACGTTGAAGATTTAAATCTCGGGCGCAGAACGAGGATAAAAGAGAATATCGGAGAAATATCAATGTTGTATCAAAATAGCAAAGAACCTTTCAATTGTCAGTAAACAGAATAATTTTGTGCTTCAGAATTCTGACTGGCCATGTACAGAAAGCTGCGATCTCTGTATTACTGCTCCTGGTTTAGATCTACGTTACAACGTAAATACGAGAACAGAACTTTTAGAAAGATTAATAAACCAAAAATGGACGCCGTAGAGTAATGGCACCAGGGCGCAGCGAGTTGCCGATTTTATGGGTCATTTTCTATCAGAATTGGCCTTCCCAATCCCTGGACATGTTTCTTTGTATTTTTCCTACTCTTTTGCCGAAGCGAAGGGTCAAATTTTCGGTCTAAACACTGAGCAACAATTACGATTTTCACTCACTTACTTGCACCTAAAAGAAGTAGTTCACAAAATGTTAATGTCATTTGAAGTTTTAACCTTACACAGGTCAACGGTTAGAGATTGGTGATCCTTTAGCATAAATTAGATGTACAACATACATGTATGTAGTCTACATCTTCACATTGGTATGTTATAGGACATCGTCTGACATATGATACATATAATAAGTGTGACCAAATCACAGAATATCTGGCAAACTTCAGATTTGGAAATGCAATTACTACATTGTATATTACAGGAAGACGTTGGGTTATCTTGTTAATCATTGCACTCAACATTACCACTACATACTATATCTAATTTTAATGTATTTTCAGCATCAAAACACTTGAATTAGAAATTTGGTAAAAAGATAAATTACATTTATCAGTTTTCACGTTTGCAAAAAAAAAAAAAAAAAACAAAAAACAAAAAAAAAAAAACCTGCCTCCCTCACTTTTTTTTTCTCAAAAAGTGCCCGTCAAACTAAACATTAATTTTGTATGGCCTTATATGAATTTTTTTTCAACATCTTTAGATTGCAATGGTGTCGAAATATATTTGGATTGGAAACAAATGAATGAACAAAACGATTTTTACAATTTCTTAAATGCGCATTAAAAGGAAAAAGAGAATTATTTGATACACCGGAAAATGTAAACGGAAATTGAAACAGAAAATGTACCAATATCAAAGCAAATACCATTCTGCACTCAGCGATATTTTCCGATTCCGTTAAGACATCATATTGAAAGGTATCTCTGTCGTCAGCCTAACCACTTTTCTGCAAGGATCTTGCAATAATTTCAGGAATGGTGATACATCAACAGAAAGACTCTTTTAATATTCTCTTTTCAAAACAATTCAATCGCAAAATGTTCCAGAGAAGATCATTAAAGATTTTGTAATATTTCTTGTAGCGAACATACATATTCTACGTGCACGTGCACTTTCAGTGCAAAAGACGTCGTGACGACCTTTTGATAGCTCTTCTATGACGTCAAAGGCTAATGTCCACGTAGAAGAATATCGCTGCAGGCAAGGATACTTTATTTCCCTGCGTGCGAGATGAGCAAATACATCACATAACTAGAAGGTCAACACATGAAAGAATGTGGACTCATGGGTATCCAATCCAGTTTTTCTATGACCATCGGCTTTATCATAGCAGATGCTCTCCAAATCCAGATTGCGGACACACAACCTTCCCTCTCATCCGTTTACACATAGCTACACCAATAATAGACGGGTTTGTATCAAGAAAAGAGACGTGTTCCATCTATGTCAGAGAGCAGTCCCATGGACATGTAAATCGGTGTTCCAGACATGTATGTTTTGGTTGATAAACCCTCATCGTTAGTATTTTTAGCCAAAATGTTTGGAAAATGTTATTTATATGTGGTGCACTTCGATTAATGTATCAATTTCAAATAGCTTTTACGTCTTAAGTGAAATCTTCACATTTATGTTAGATCTACTCAGAGGCGTACCTAAATGGAAAATGTGAACAGAAACCATTGCATGATCGGTACATGGGTGTTTATTTCGTATATTTTGAATATATTTTGCTTGCAAACAGGAGACGCTGACTCTCCCAGGGCACATTCTGATGTTCGCAAATGTTCTAATGGAAATTCTAATGATGTTGCCTTGCCATCTCGACTTTGAGACTGAATAACTGATCGACACTTCTTTGATTTTTGTTATTAGAATAATTTTTGGACTCTTAATTTGGGTTTCGGTTTTTATTTTCATGCTTTGAGTTCATGTGACATGTGACAGTCACTGTGTTAGATTCAGCGATTTGTTTTTATAGACAGAGAAAAGTTTCTTTCAGACACCATCTTTGGAAGGTAAACGCTTGAAATTTAACAGTGTTACCAGCTCAAATCTGCAAATTAAATCGTGAATAATAAAGGGATCATGTATTATTCAAACTCTACTGATACAAAAATGTCAAATGTTGTACAAAACTAACGAATGCCCATGAAACACAAACACTTTTTAATGGAAATGAATATTCTGTAATAGACTGTACATTTGTATTATACATTTTGACACAACATAAATGAGTAACGATATCTTCCCAATTGTGACATCATGATAAGAGTGTTTCTCCATCAATTTTAATTGCTTTGTTCTACATCAGAGAAAAAATTCATATTATGCTCGCAGTATGAAACACCTATAGTATATGAATCATTTGATGTTGCAAAAAAACGATATTACATCTAATGGCAATAAACTTTGTCTCAGCAATGAAATGAAACCAAAATGTGCTATACATGTATTATAATTAATATAACATACGTTTGTATACCTAGATAGAACGAACAGCATTTCTCAATGCAGATGTCAAGTGATTAACGGTCAAACATACCAAACTGGATATAACTGTACCTATCTTTGAGGAGACAAGTTTCTGATTGACACAATTCTATGAAAATAGATTCCAAAATCAAAATGCCCTTCTTTTTTCAGAAAATGTATCTTCATTGATTGAATTCCTAAAAACTGTTGAAGTATGACAAACCGATATTACCAACTTGTCAATTTAAAGAAGAATCAGTACAACCAATGAATGCTCCGTGGACGGAGCAGTTTTTATGCCAGAGGTTTTATTTTCGGACATATCCGAATTATGCAATTGTTTATACAAATATGGATATTATAATTTTTTTTGTGTGCTTACTGTCTATAGAAGATATCAAGCACATTAAAATAGTTTAAAGTTGCGGACAGATTTTCTTTGCCGATGCTCTGACCGAATGACGTGTTACCAAAAAAAAAAACAAAAACAAAAACAGAAAAAAAAAAAACAAACATAATTGCAACCTTCCAAATAAAGGGTCATTTTATGGATGTCCCGAATTCAATTTAGCATTTTCTGCATTGCTGAATCAACATTATATGATCGATCAGACGCTCCTATGTTTGTTATCCTGGCGCTGGTCACAGAGAAAGGACGTCCCTTTAAAGACAGTATATGTCTTGCAGCCTTAGACTATCGGAATTATCAGCGATATAAAGCCACTTGAATTGTCACATAAATTTCAAAAGGCATGCATCGCTTCAGCTACTCCGTGTGGAAGTATCTCTCATACTAATCAAATATCTGTGAAATGAGATAGCTGTTTGCATTCCTGATTGCTCTTTTACCATCAGAAATTATGCACAATGATATCTAGGATTTTGAAAACAATAGCGGTTGTAATTTTAAGAAGAAATAAATTCTTCTTTTTTCTATAATATTTTCTGTTCCGGTGCTTTTCTGAATTTCAATAAAACGCCAAAAAAAAAAAAAAAAAAAAAAAAAAAAAAAAAATACTGATTTGTAAAGCATTTCAAATCAAGCATTGAAATGAATTCAACGACTTTAATGGAACTTAACGTGTCTGAAAACTGCACTGTCAGCGACCTGTACCACGATTCCGTGTACTACCCATTGATAAAGCATGATGCTTACATGGTAGTGACCTTATCCGTAGCTTATTCAATCATATTTATGTCGGCTCTGATCGGGAATATAATGGTGATTATTGTGGTAGTACGGAATCCCTGGATGCAGAATGTGACAAATTACTTCGTGGTCAATTTAGCCGTTGCTGACATTTTAGTCGCTGTTTTCTGTATCCCGTGGACTCTTCTTGATAATATCTATACAGGTAAGAAAATAATAAAAGCCAAACATTAGGGGTATAATACTCTACTTCCTGTTGTTTTGATAACTGGAAAATTAAATACTACGAAGTTGGCCGAAGATGCACCACTTCGGCTATGTTCGGGACCACATATTTTCATGGTGAATTGAATAAAACAGAAAAAATATAAAATATCTAAAAATTGATAAGATATGGCTGTACATATTTTCTTCCTTTTCTACGATATTGTTTTAACCCCTTTTACCTTAAACGAAATTGTCGTGTTGTATAGCCGTTTTAGCTTTATTTGCTACAATAAGATAACTTAGCGAAACTAAATTCATATATTTAGAAATAATTGACAAGAAAGACGGATATTATTCAGATTTGAGACTTAAAAGAAGTAGAGAGTCGTTCTACGAGTTCACGTTCATTTCAATACGCAGGTACGCTTCTTACGAAGCAAATAATGTATTGAATCTTTAAGGTACAATTGATGCAATGCAGAGCTCAAGAAAAACAGAAGATTCATTTGACATCAATTTTTCTGCATGCTAAGCGCAAGAAATTCAATTATAAAGTGAATAAATTACAAATGATCGGAAAAGAACCTTCCTTACACAGAAAGTATGTTGAAGGGTATATAAACTTCCTGAAGACCCTTTTATAAGTCAGCTCTGTAATCAGCCGATAAAGTATGGTAAAAGTTCAAAAGTTAGGGATTTTCAAATATATGTATCTTGTTATTATAATGGTAGATCTAGCCAAATCTATGGTTTCGGTTTTTTTTACAAAACTGGATATAATCTTATGCTTATCTTGAAAAAAATATGGTTAAATGTAAAATAACAATATTGAGAGTGCAATGTTACACACATATATGAAAAAAAAACTGCAGTCATATTTATATATTTCTCGTAGTGCTGCCAACAATTCATTGCGTTTTGTCAGCAACTGCGATATTTTCTCTAAGTACTTGTTTGTGTGCAGTTGGTTTCATGATAATTATAGTTTGTTTTATTACAATATTTTTCAGGAATCGCTGTAAAAATAAAATGTTTTAGATATTTTCAATGACCATGCAGGATGGGACTTGCTACATATACTTATCTTTATATCCAAAGTACGCAATTTCTTGGGGCCGACTTCATTGGTAGGGATTAATTTGGAGAACGCATCACCAAAAAAAAAAAATAATAATAAAAAGGATATGAAATAAAATTAGTGAATATAGGATGAACGATTGTGATTATATAAATCTCCTTATTATTTAAAAGTTCGAAATTCATTCAAGATGGCGCTACGAATTTTTTTTTTTGCGGCGCCTCACTGAGAAATAACAATAAAAAAATAATCAAACGGTTGCTTCCCTTATATCATGTATGCAAATCCATTGGAGAAGAAAAAGTGAAGTGGGAAATTATTCTCATCCTCTTCCAGACATCAACATATATTAACAGATATTAGAATAATTCGAATGAACACGGTTTAATTAAAATTTAATAAATGAATAAAGAAAGTATCCTGAACAAAAGCGTGACCATTTAATCAAAACACTTTAGTAGCTCGATGAAGACTTTATGCTAGAGGTTTCATCCTTTCTTTTTGAAGAAGATGTTCCTCTGGTACATTAAGACTCAAACCTCCAGAGAACCTTACGTGGCATATAGAATGACAAATTGCTACGTTTTCTCAGAATGATTCAGAAACAAACCTATGCTTTTAACAGAAATAATAAATCTGCCTGTAGATAAGGGCGACAAGAATCTGTTTCGTAATATATCTTTTTAGCCGTGGTGCATAGATGGTCAAATTTGTCAAGTCAAATGGAAGTCTGTCGCAACAATAGTTCAAGCAATATATCAGGGCTGGAGTTTATAAACTGGAATACTTAAGGCTGTCACCTGCCAAAGCCATGTATCAAACATGTTCGCGTGAGAATAAAAATTGATCTCTTGTTTGATATCTATATCAAATATGTATAAAAACTATTATAAGATTGATTTTTCGTTCTATGAAATAAACAATCATGCAGTGATACATGTAACAATTTGCATGAAATTTGGAAATATAAGATTCATTTCATTGTTGTTAATAGAAATAAACCTTATTTGATTTAATACTGGAAGTTCTATAACTCCGTTAATAAATTCAAAGAGATGGATATTCTCAGTATATGGAGCTGTCTGATCGATAACATATTTTGTTGAGATTTGAAGAATAGTTTTTGGCAGACTGAAGGTATCCCCATGTGAACCTACAGTGTCCGACTTACTGATTTAATATATATAGGATCTCAAATGAATTTTCATTTCATACGACGTATTATGAAACGAGTTGTGTGTTTTATATCCCCGAGCCTTGGCGAGGGGATATAAAACGCACAACGAGTTTCATAATACATCGTATGAAATGAAAATTAATATGAGATTCTTTTTATCACATGATACTGCCTAAAATGTGTATTTCTAATGTGAAATCAACAGTTTCCAAGAACTAGAGGCGAACAACGCGCCGTGACCTAGAAGTCGTCTGCTACGCCATGAGAAGCAGTTCTCCATCGTATAGATTTTCTGTGCGTAAGAGAATTTTTTTTCAAATGAAATTAGTATTTCAATGCAATAATGAATTCAACAACAATAACTTTACTCATGGATATTGAATCCGCATCTGAATTCAACAACTGACCGATATTTGAAAGGTCGCACTAGTCAAAATTTATGTGATTAGGTTCCAACCTTGACCAATCGCATTCAAGCAGAGCGATATGTAACGTGTTATAATATTATATATTTATGAAATGGCTTTATGAGACTGCATAACGGGTGTATCATGTGATAAAATATTTTATGATGTGGGGTTTGTTAAGTCCATGCTTCTCCACGAACAAATCATCTTTGCTGTTATGATTAAGAGTTAGTTAAGGACAGGCCATGCCTTCAGGGAGATATTCATTAGTCTTCTGATAATTCATCGAATATGACGACAAAAATATCAAGTCAGCTGTAGAAACACTGTGAACTTGGAGCATAATACAGACGCATTAGTTTAAAAGTTTGAATTGTATTATTTCCAAAAATGTACCGAAAGACGCAGCAGGATGGGGTGGGCT
This sequence comes from Pinctada fucata, assembly GCA_028142955.1. Classification (NCBI taxonomy): domain Eukaryota; kingdom Metazoa; phylum Mollusca; class Bivalvia; order Pterioida; family Pteriidae; genus Pinctada; species Pinctada fucata. The sequence goes on along the minus strand of AP027112.1, from coordinate 45,501,487 downwards.
ATGATGCTAAAGGACCCACATTTTAGAAATTGGAAATTTCTGTTCACCATAATATGCTTGATCTCTTAATAATGTTTGCTCCTTTGAGGATTTTATTGTTATATTGGTGGTGTATTTAGGGAATAACTAGCGTTGTGACGTTATGTTTGCGGACGGTAAATGCTGATTTTACGGTCGCAAACTGAGTTTTTTTTCTGGCGACACTTACAGCCGTAACTAAGGAGCAAACAACCAACGAAATTCGACGTTACAGCGTCATTGCATTAGAATTTTTGTTGTTATTTGCCCATTGATTAATGTATTACTTTTTTTATTCTAATATGATTTTTGTGTAACTTTCTTTCACCATTGGTCTCGTTGGTTTATGTGTAGTCATTTGTGTTTTATGTTTTTCTGTGATTTGACGTTCATTGTACAACTGCGTCTCTTTCTGTGCGTGTCATTTTTGTGTTTTACAGTGGGTGTTTTGGGAGGTTGCTGTTGATGCTGCAACTAGGTGTTGTTGGAGATCCCCTCCTTTCTTTCATTTAGTTAACTAATATATATTTCATTTAATACATAAGTAACTCACTGCAAGTCACAAGATTTGAAAAGTCGTCGGATCATATTTTATATGATCTAGTGATAGGGATATAATGTCACTCTAGAGAGTGAAACATAAAACATTTTACACGATCCCAACATTTATGTAGGGAGGCATTATTAGATCAAATCCTGTGTTTTATGAGAGAATTTACTATCAACCCTCTAACTCGATAAAGACAAGCAATAAATATTTTTCACGAATAGTTTTCTCAATTTAAAAAGAAAAATCCGAAACGACATTGCCTAAAACAATTACAATTATAGTTCTAAATGTCTTAACTTTTTATTCAGGCAGCACAGTGTTTAAGGGCCTAGTTCATATCATTGAACAAATTCAATATAATATTTTTTTTCTATAACCTTCTGAATATCATGACACCCCAGTGGATATCTGAAAACGCATTATCACTATTCTGTCAGTCATGTAAAGAGATATCTATAAAATTGAATGTTTATGAGCAATAAAAATGACTTGATTTCTAGTGAAAGAGAAAAAAACATTTTAGCTTTCTATGGGGAGTATCACAATTGCTGAAAACAGGGGAAAAATCTCTCCTTTCTTATACGCAACTTATCAAACTAAATTATTTTTTTTTCTATCTTTCTAAATTAATTATTTATTATATGTTATCGGTTTTCGTTATGAACCCTTCACGCTAACTGTGTGTATTGTATGTGTCGATTGTGTCGACAGCAATCGTATATTAATGCTGCCATGCAGTCAAGAACATTATATTTAGCCATATTCTATTATTTAGATTGGGAATCACTGACGAGGGTTAAGTACCCGAAACGTGTATGTCTGGTCCATGCTGTAAATTTATCTGTACTTAAATGATGCTACTGACTTTGAAGAAGTTAAACATCGACACTTATTCTTTGTCGAAGTGTGGATCTACATGTAGTAAAATATTTCTTTTGCTATGTATAAACGTCTTCAAATTGAATAGCATCATTTAAGAACAGATAAATTGGCAACGTGGACCAGACATGCACGTTTCGGGTACTTAACCCTCGTCAGTGATCCTCAAATCTAAACAATGTAATATGCCAGAAGTATGAAACTTACTATGTCGAAAAAGCATACCGAAAGACGTGGCAGGATTGGTGGGATATGATGCTACAGGACCCACGGTTTAGAAATTTCAAGAAATGTTGATAACAGAAATTTTCGAATGCGTTGAAGAAACGATCAACCGAAATTGATCGAACTTGGCTACATATGTCTACTCTATGTTTTTTTTTATGTTTCATTGTTTTGCTTTTGGGTGCTACCACCGAGTCTTGTTGGAGATCGCCCTATCTTCAAATTTTTCAATATTTACAGTGATATTTCTATGTAGTGTTTGCTATTCCTTGGTTTCTTCGTTATAATTACATGTATATAAAATGAGGAATTTATACCTTAAATAGATGGTTACACATGCTTGTAGTTTGTTTTCAATTCCTTGTCGAAATATGAAAGATCCCCTACCAAACGGCATTGCAGTGATTACAATGAAATACAAACGCTTACGACAACGAAATGAATTGTAGACTGTGCAATTAAAACAAAAACTCAAAACAACAAAATAAACTTTTAGTTCAACAAGAAAGTAAAACGCTGTCATTATATGATCTACATAAAATTTTAAATTTTAGAAGAGGAAAGCACACACAAACACAATAAGAAGCAACGAAACATTGGTTCAAAATTTGAATTATGATTTGATTTAAGCAATTTGAAATGTATTTTTGTATGAAATTACGTATAGATTAAGCTGATTTCAGGCTTCCTACATGTATATCCTGTTATTTAATTCTTTATTATTATTATGCTTTTTTTTTTTTGGTTTTTGATTAGGTCGTTGGTCGTACTCTCTCCTATGATGTATACGAAAAAATATCCAATAACAAACCCTTCAACATCTCAATCACACCAGGAATTCCCATTTTATTTTTCTTTACAATTCAGTTGCCTAACGCGTCGTGATTCCCAAAACGTGCTCCGAGAAGATTTTTGAAAATTTCTATATCGAGATGAATTCATAGAATTCCTTTTACCATTCATTAAACTAAGTATGAATGTGGTAAATCCGTGTCTTGTTCGACATATCTATTTAAATAGATGGTAAAAAAATCGTATTGACGCTGGATTGTCTATAGAAGTAATAGTATGTAAACCATTACTTATACTTTGGGAACATGAAAACAGGCACAGCGTTGGGCTATTCTTTTTGTGTTAAGATTCGAAATATTGATACGAGAATCAAAGTATCTATTATTTGGTTCGTTCATCGTTCTTGTATAATTGCATGATACTTTTTCACGATTCAGTGAAAGAATGTTCATTAGCATTATCAAAGCTTAGCACGTTCGCTCTAAAGTGAAACAGAAGGTTTCTGATAAAACGGCCGGGGAAATACTACTTCATTGTTTAAAACTTTTTATCTAATTTTAAAATCTCAATCGCTTTATCTTATACTTGTGTGCGCAATAAGTAACGGAATTCCATTGTTTCTAAGCATTTTAATAATTCATGATATCTTCGCGCTGTATGTTACGCCAAAAGATAGACAATGGTTGTTAAGAAGACAGATGCTGATATTTTAGTTTCTTTTGAACTGTATATACAAATTGTAGAAGAAAAATAAGATCTCAACCCGTATGTGGTAAATTCGAGTATTTTTGTTTAAGTCCATTAATGAAGCGAATATTTTCGAACATTTTCATTCGAGTTATGTCTTCAATCATGTGCTTTAATGATGGTGATTTACATATATAATTTGCAAATATTATTATGTATATGTTGAAGTTTCTTATAGTTACGTTGCTTTGTTTGATACCTTTTTCTCTATATCGTCCTATTCAAACCATGTATTTGGAAAAATGATTCGAATATACTACCAAAGGTTTTTTTGTATAAGAAGTTTGTTACATTCCATGCATATATGATAAAAGTTTGTACCGATCTGCTTGCAAGAATGTGTGCTCAGTCTGAAAGTCTTTGTATTTAGTTATACATGTAAGTAGTACCTATAAATAAAACAATAACCTGCAAAGGCATTTAGTGACGTCTAGTATAAAACGTGATTTGATTTGTTATTCATGTGCCATATATGGCGATATGCATCTGTTTGTTACTTTCATCCCTGTAACTTACAATCATACACAACAATTTTGTGTATTTAACATGACCACGAAGTAACCAAACAAATGGTATCGTTGTGTGCAAAACTTGTAACAAAACTTCTTGCTGCTAACTTGGCAGAGGACCTCCAAAACCGGCATCGGATGCCTATTGGTGTCCTTGGCTACTGTTAAGTTATTTCTGCTTATACTCTGTTAATCTTTGTTCTTCTTTCTATTTTTCCTTGGGTTTTTCTCTTGTGATTGTACACATTTCAATTTCGCATTCCTCGTGTTTTACTTCAGGACTTAAGAAATCTGACGGATGTTCTGATGTAATTTAACTGAAATTGCAACAAACCTACCCCCCCCCCCCCTAAAATCCCAGTTAATAAAAACGTCATTGGAGCGAAGTTAAATCGCAAGCAACGCCGTAGCATCGCACAAAGAATGCAGTGACAGCGCAATGAACTGCGTGGAATCGCATAGAATGCCGAACCAATGCGTTTCGTTTGAGCATGCTCAAAATCGTCGCCATGAGAACGCAGTCAATTTAGATCGCAGAAGGGTCCCCTTGCCAACTCATTGAGGTCGCGGTTGCAGAACTAAAACGCAGTAGAAGCGCCGAAAGATCGCAGTGGAAATGCAAGGAAGGTAGGTTTGAGACTGCACTGCGACTCTATTGCGCTTAAACTTATGATATTTCACTACGTCCTTTCCTGTTTTTTTTTCACTGCAAGCACAGCGTTTCTACTGCGCTTCTACTACACCTATCTCATTTTGAAATTATTATTGAGCGCAATGAGAGCGCCTTGAGAATGCGGCTGTAGTGTAAAAGCTCAAACGAAAATTTCATTTCCCTTTTCCTGCAATCCCAAGTCGCTCTTAAATCTTAAAAAGCCGTGTAAACACCATGAGAGTGTGACCCTAGTGTGACAGGATTGTACCTATCTTATTTTGAAATCAAGGTTGATAGCGGTGAAAACTACGTGAGAACGCGGCTGAAGTGTGACATCTCATACGAATCCCCCCCCCCTTAAACATCCAAGCCTGAAGGCATGCTATCTTAATACGACTTTTGTGTATCATATTGCCACAATTTGCTTATAATCTTCCAAAACCTATTGATGAACAGCCCTTCATATACATAATTACAGCGTGTCATTCCCCACAAGTATATGTAATCACATCCATTAAGAAAGTGCTGTATTATATTACCCAAGTGGTCTTTATTAAGAACTAAAATTGTGCTTTACAAGTATTATTCTTGTCAGTAATGTGCTGGTTTTCTTTTTCATCTTTGGGCAATGTGATTGGTCATTTCTTAATATTTTTCTTCCACATTTTTGTGATGAAAGGTCATTATCTGGTATCTGTGTTCTTCCCTGCGTCACATCGAATTTCAACATGTTTGTATGTACCAGCTTATACGTGAAATAAGAATATTTTTTCAAACTATGAAACTGAATTAACTGGATAGAACCGGCTACAATTACATGTAGATAGTCAATCCCTGACTGTGATTGATTATACAATTATTAGTGTAAGGTTTGCTTCAAATGTCTGGAAATCAATTTCTATATTATTTTATGAAAATTCCAAGGGGCGAATCTGCACACAGATGATCAATTTGTGAATATTGAAATATATGTTCTTATATTATATTCAATAGTATACAATTATTGCACAGTGATGAGGTCGATATGATGATTTATGGAGTGATAAAACCAATATCGACCGAGGCCGAAGGCCGAGGTTGATATTGGTTTTATCACTCCATAAATCATCATATCGACCGAACCATCTGTGCTATAACTGTTTTATCATATACATGAAGATTAGAATAGAAAATGGAATTATAATGTTCTGCTTCCCTAAAGCACTGTTCGCTTTCTCATTTCTTTTTTATTTTCAGATGAACATCTTGTATTCTAGTAAAATGGTTTACCCTTCATTTTTCATTTTATTTCATTCATTCATTTTTTTCATTAAAAATTACTGCCAAAAATGCTCAGTCATGTCAGAAACACACAGTTTGCTGCCGACTACCTTTAATACACAAACCGGAAACGCGTCAACATGACCTGTTCAATACGACGATTAATCGCATTGCACGTGATCGCGTTTTGGCCAATGAGAAGGCTTATAAACGGTTACGTAAATTAGAGTATATGATAGTATACATTATGCGCATTTCAACACGTTTATGTCTCATCAGTGATCCTGAAAGGCAAAAAAGTGGAAATAAAATTAATGTTAAATAATGAAGAGCAAAAGTGTAAACTGGACCTACATTTTCTGCCAAAGAACCTGCATGGGGCAGAGCTTTGCCATCGGCGAGGTATAGATACCCCTTCGTTTTAGAAAAGTTTCGTTCAATTTGATAAATTTAATGAAAAATACTTTCTAAAATATAGTTTATTAAAGTTATTTTTTTGAAATTAATATTCTATAGTAAAATTTTAGTGAACCATATGCGCATTTCACAAACAATGTATCATCTGTGATGATCCAGGCCAAACGAGAGGAAATCTACACAGGGAATACATGAAGATTTGAAGAGAAATTCTAGATGTGATCTAAAATGAATGTCATGAAAACATTGACCGTATCGATGTTGACCTGTGTGTCATTGTGTTGAATCGCTATAATACATGAAAATTTGAAGAGAAATTCTAGATGTGACCTAAAATGAATGTCATGAAAACATTGACCGTATCGATGTTGACCTGTGTGTCATTGTGTTGAATCGCTATCCAAACTAGTGAATTTGTCCTCGTTAATGCTTTTTCTTTATTGTATAGTAAAATGCGCAACGAGCAGACACACAGACGAACTGAAATTTGCATTGTTATATAATCTTAACATTTTGCTTTACTAATAACAAGTAAAAGCGCAAGGATTTGTTTCGTCATATTAGAATATTGATTACATGTTCTACATGTACATACGTCGGGGTCATTTCGGAAATTGACATCATATAATGATTCGTTCATTAAGAAAAATTAATTCCAATGTGTCAGAGATATCTACTTGATACCTTTTCTCTTTATGCCTTTTCTGTACTTTTACTAGTTCAGAGTACAAGTGATCTCTGAAGTATATATAAAAAAGTTTTGTTCAGCCCTCCTTGATAGACAAATTGAATTTGAATAAACTTTCGATTATTACAATTTTTTCAGCCTTCTCTGCAATTTGATATAAAAGTATGTAAAAACATTTTACATTATGACACACACAAAAAATGATAGTTTAAGACGTGCGTCAAAGCCTTAAATAGATGCTACGAGTTTTATTTCCGATGAGATGAATGATGGGTTGATGATAGTGCTATACAATTTTCGGCGGCTTTAAGATGATTTTAGAATAATCTCTTTATCAGAAAAAGGCGAATTTAATTATTAAGCACTATCATTTCATAATAATTTAAGCTTGTTACAAACATTAATTATACTCCAAACATGGCGCAAAATTGATAATTTAATTTTTATGTAAAAGAGAGGGAGAGGTATCAAACAAGACTTTGCTGCAACACCAACCGCAAAATACAGAAACACCATTATGCTTAAAGAGAAAACAGGGCAGATTATCACAATAAGAGACACAAATGTGACACCAACCGCAAAATACAGAAACACCCTTATGCTTAAAGAGAAAACAGGGCAGTTAATCACAATAAGAGACACGAAAATTGACCCGAAACAACAAATACGGCATCATAGAAAGGACGGGATCTTCAACAACACTCTCGGTTGTGGTACGAGAGTATGACATACAGTCCGTCCTCTTTCGGATGTAGCAAGCTCATCCATATAATCACCCGAGAGTCCGATCGACATTCAGAGGTAGGAGTCATGTTTTCCTTATCTTTGTTTGAACAAGGTCTGTGTTTGATATCACAAATCATTTTTTGATATCAAAAAATAAATTTGTGATATCAAAAAATAAATTTGTGATATCAAAAAATAAATTTGTGATATCAAAAAATAAATTTGTGATATCAAAAAATAAATTCTTGATATCAAAAAATAGGGAATAAATAGTAAAACGGCGCCTCATAGACATACTATCATGCATATTATCATCGTTTTGGTTTTGTTCTTTAACCTGTAATGGAGATGTTATCTTTTTTAATGAAATAACGAGAACAAAGAACAACCGACGATGATAAGCAAGGGATAATTTCATAAGCATATAACCTTGGACAAGTGTTCCTCATATTTCATGAGATTTCATATTTCAAAGCGAGTAGACTGATAATTAGATCCAATTATTAGAATGTTGAACCTCTTCAAATATAAATTGAATATCTCTACCTTTTCATCTTTATCTCGTATGATTGACTGTAATCGTTCATAGTATTGTCTTACCACCTTCTAAGAAAATAATAAACTCAAAACAGAACTGTGATTCCCTGGGAAACGAGGAGATTATACTAGATTCGTAGTATTCTATATCTGTAGATCGGTTCTTTTATAAAAAAAATATTTTTCCAATGTTCAAGGGCATATATCTATCGGAAACCAAGATGTTTATGTGTCTCTGAAATATCATCTGAGGCTTAAGTGAATAGAAGACTTATTGCTTTAAAACTCTGTTATCCATTAAATAAAGACATTTCTAGCCGAGAACCTTTTTGCAAATTAGAGGAACAAAATGCAGCAATTCAATAAAAGAGTGCTTCTGGTATAAATTTTTAATCATTTATTTTGAATTCAACTATACATGATTAGGATATAGTATCCGATATACGTGTCTAGTGCAATAAAATTTGATTCTAATGTTTCAAAACGTTGCGAATAGGAACACTTTAATTAACTTTGTAAAGTAACCTACTGTATCATTCATCTTGTAATCAATGCAGGTGCGGCTAGTCAAATAGGGGATGCTTACTTCTCCAAGGCACTTGGTCCCACCTCTAGCTTGATAGGGGTGTCCGTGGATGCTCAATTTGGTGCTCTATTATGAGTGCTGTTGAGATTGTCTCCAGAATCTTCGTTATCTCTTTTAAGAAGCTTGAAGCCCTCTAACAATCCATGCCCTTTGAAAACTGCTCGATCAGCAATATTCAGCGAGATCAACAATGTATTAACTATTGTATGTATTTAAAAATACATGTGGAAGATTATTGTGTATTATTTTTCTTATAAATTTTATCATAGTTAACGCAATCTTTTCTTGTTTCATACAAGTGTGTGTCTTTGTGATAACAACAATGTTGTTATTATGTTTATCATATACTCTAATTTACATAACCATTTATCAGCTTTCCTATTGGCCAAAACGCGGTCACGTGCAATGCGATTAATTGAAAGAAAACTTAGGACTGAGATTAGAGATGTAAAGAACAAATTAAAAGAAAAGAAAATATTGCGTATCAAAGGGAAAAATGGACTAATAATGATATATGTACTAGTTACATTGTGCATGTAACAGTCCTCGACAATAAACATCTAATTTACGTGTAAGATATTTTTTAAAAACTAATTTTGACACTATGAGACAGTAATTACAATTGATAGGTTTGATGCCACCCTATACATCAAATAATCAAATTACGCCTGAAGTGTCCTGCATGTTGTTTGTCGTATGTTTTGACGTTGTTCGAAGAAGCCAAAAGGTTATTCATGATTAGGCAATTACGAATATCTTGTTCGAGTGGATTGTGGTTGATTATATAGCATTATTGTGTTGTTAATCAAGGCTTGTAACAGACAGTCACAAGCCAACACTGACAGATTATTTCAAAACTAAGGAAATATATAAATGATATCCAGAAAGGTTGCAATAGTACAATATTTATATAAAAATAAGTTTTCATTTCCTTCATAGAAATAAAAAGGGGCAGCAAAAATGAAACCAAGCTCTGTTTCATTCATATTTCTCGTTTCTCTCAACAACTAATGGAAGATCAATACTGATAAGCAGAGGGTTATTGGATAAATCCTTTGACCATTGTTACACTAATTCCTTGGAGTTTTCTTATTTCGGAGTGAGTGTGAATTGTGTTGCATGTCTAATCAAACTCTAGTAAGGAGAGACTCCGTGTAATTGATACTGGTGAGTTGAACATAGAGGTTTATAAAAACTCCAAATATGTTCTAGAAATGTGTTTCTTTCTACGCTTCTTTTTCAAATCAATAAAGTAAATCAGTCAGAATGTTACAAGTTTTCATAGCATCAATAAAGAATACATAAATTTTCAGCATGAACAAGACAAGTACGTGTCCAAAAAGTACCGAAAGACCTAGCGAAATGGATGGGATAAAATGCTACAGGACCATCGTTCCAGAAATTTCGAGAACAGAAATATTTCACATATCAGATATCAGATGGTGCTGCAACCAAGTCGTGTTGGAGATCATCTCCTTCTTCCATATGATATCTAGACATATTTAAAACTTAACTGGAAAACTACAAGGGCTGATTGATATGTTGTGAGCCTTGTATTGAAGAATTCGAAGTCTATAAGATATTTTGCATTCTTTTTCTCCATTATCCCCTTCAGTATCTATACACATTTGCCCTCGATGTTTAAGGGTCCGAATACAACTTTTAAAGAACTAATCTTGACTGGTCAGAAAGCCATCCACTGCAAGTATGACGTCATCGTCGGACTGAAAGTGGGTGCAAGAATTAGCTGCTTTCAGTTTTGGGATTAGATGAAAGTCTGATGGAGGCAAGATCGGGTGAATAAGGCTGATGCTTAAACAAATTAAAGCCATAATCATGCATTTACAGCCATGACAGTGACAAACTTGTGAACAGGGACATTGTCCTGATGGAACAACAAACCTTTCACTAGTGAGCTTTTCCGCGGCGCTTAAGAAGGGATTCAACACCAAGATTGCGGCGACATTATTTATTATCTCACCTCCTAGGAAAAGTACAGTCCTTACTTCCTTAAAACATTTTATACCCTGATTGATATACACATTTGAGTATCATAATGAAGTTTTAATAATTTCCGACGTCATTCGGTTTCTGATTTTCTGAATTATCGAATTTGTACTGTAGACAGAGATATGGTCATTATCCATATTTGTCATTATAGCAATTTTCGAAATTGTGGACTTTGGTAGTTTAATCCATGAAGAAACAACGATGTCATTTCGACGTTATCGGGGAAATTGGCGTCAAAGACTATCGCATTCAAAATGCAATTAAAACATTGATACCAAACGTATCGCATTGAAACTTTGCATGTATAAAATGGAAATTTCAATTTTCATCATGGTGTATTTGTTGACATTAACATAACAGGAAAGCGGAAGTTACTTAATTCAAAATGGACGAATTTGGAAGAAAAAATTGAAAAATATAAAGCTTTGTAAAATTTTAATCCCAAATTTATTTTTTCTCATTTAATCATGAAATCATCTTTGGACATCGTTGATCATTCTGTTGGTTTTTGACAAAGATTTATCCATAGGATTCCTTATAATTAACTATCAACTACAGTCATTTGACTCGAAATTGCAATTTTTTGAGCGACGGTGTAATCTTCTGTTCCAGTATCCTGCCTTTCTTTATAACACAATTCAGCCCATCTTTTCCATATGTAAGAGCAATACATTTATGAATATTTTGGAGGAATTAATTTCCGATAGCTTTCCGAGAACCGGAATTACACTTTTAATAATATGACGTCATAAAGAAATTCACTGATACGTTGAAAAATGCATATTTCAAAGTCTCATAGAAAATTTTCCAGTGGATAGAATCAAATGTAAGTCTTTAACTCATTTGTATGATGAAGGACAGACAAGAAATGAATAATTTCAGAAATTTAGAGAAAAACTGAATTTGGGGTCCAAGTGTTCAATACCTCCTTAAGTTTAATATTTTCCCGTAACTGTGTCAAAAGTGAAGCATAATATGTGCCATTGATTGTTTATCCTTTTTGGATAAACATGTAATCTATCAGCAGAATACCTTCTACATCCCAGAAAACCGAGGCTCACAACATTTCAATCAGTCCTCGTAAAGTAAATTCCGTTCTTGTTCGAGACTCTGGAGATTGTGTGCATAAATAAAAATGTTGATTGCCGTGTTTCTGTGGTACTGTGCTTTGTCTCCGTCTGTTTGGTTTTTTCTTTGTTCGTGAAAAAAAAATGTTTTAAATATTTTTTAAAGAATATGTCAGCCTTTTTGTTGTGAGTTTTGAATTCTGATTTGGCGGTTGTGTTTTACTCTCGCTCACTGACTTTCAAAATTCAATTTTTTTTAATCGACAAAATAAATATGTTTATTGCGCGGATGAATAAGGCTAAACAGCCAACCGATGAGACTTTTAGGAACATGCATACCAGATAGATTGTCCAAGACAGTTCTGCCCTAGGACCTATTGCCTTGTACAGCAACGTCTCTGTAATTGATTTATTCTATGTGGAAATATTAAGCTAGTCAATTAGTTCCCTTCCCATTCCACTGATAACCTCGATTAATTCTTTCGTGACATATTTTCCTATGCTTTCAGAAAGATGTGTTTGTTACTAGTAAACTAAGATGTTTATCTCAGCTTTCTAATTGAGAATAATGTTATTCACCAGAATAGTATACTGTGAATATCGTCACAACAAAAACAATCCAACTACTCTGATACCACTGACAACATTTGTTCATTGTGTATCCAAATTTTTGTCTAGTCCAATGTTATCTCATACAGGGCCGGGACATTTCGTTGTTCTTCTTGAAATGGTAAACGTATTCAAATTCGATATTTGAAAGATATATTATCTAATACCATCTATAACTAATTTCTTATTTAAATCTTTACCATAGATTTGGTACAAATAAGAGCCTCCTAACAATTACAAATACAATTATAAAAACTCTGACAATCTTTGGCCATATTACATTATTTAGATTGAGGATCACTGACGAGGGTTAAGAACCCGCAACGTGCATGTCTGGTCCATGCTGCAAATTTATCTGTTCGTAAATGAAGCTATTGAATTTGAAGACGTTAAACATATCGGACTAGCAGGGGATGCATTTTTAAAAAAGTACAGCATCATCGATTGATGGAATGATTTGGCTTTTCGTGTTACGTACATAAGTGATAGAGCCTGATGTTTATTCCAATCAAGAAATTTCATGCAAGGAGTCATCCTCAGATTAAGGTCACTTCTACTTTGATGGCGTTCAACAATTTCACTCCAGTGTACAATTTGTCATTGCTGGCGGTCTTAAATTTCACCCCAGTGTACAATTTGTCATTGTTGACGTTCTACCATTTCACCCCAGTGTACAATTTGTCATTGTTGATTAATAATCTATATTAGGCCCTGTAAGAGCTTGTTAAAGACATTTGTAAATTACACAACAGTTACCTACCGTGATTTTGTCAATAATCTAGAGTAATAGGAAAACGCTAAGATGGTTTTCCATTAAAAACTTGGTCAGATGTTTTCCCTTCGTTGCTGTGTTTGAAAGACTGTACATATTTCATTTGTTTTTATTGATGATTCACTGTTTGTTTGTTGATTTATGTATGTATATACTTGGTTAAAAGACGGATTCGTAATCTTCAATTCTTCTTTACAATAATCGTATCTTATCTTTTGAACAAATGTCAAGAAGCAATACTGAACATTCGACATCGAAATATATGAAACAGTATTTAATATTTGAAGACGTTCAACATATTGCGTGTTTTAAATAAATTCATCAACGAAGCATAGTGATGGGGTTTGCATTCAATCCAATCAGGATATGGAGTGGTGCATCAGAGGTTTCCATGAGCTAAACTCAATGTTTATCTTAAGTTGATATTTTCTCTCTCTGTACTTTCTTTCATTTATATAGCCTTGGTTTACCTCATTTAATAAACGAACGTGTAAATATAACCATTTGTATTCTCATCCCTTTTACTATATCTCAGACTCCTTTTGATGACAAATATGGATAATGATCATATCCCTGTATACAGCAAAAAATCGATAATTCCGAAAATCAGAAACCGAAGGCATACAAAATCAGGATAAAACAGGAACCAAAGCAAACAAACAAAATCCTTCACCATATGAAAAGAAGCGAACTCTCGATATGGGAGTGAGATGATTGATTGATGATCGATTCGGAAGACGCTTTCTATTCGAGTGGTATGTAAAAATATGATATAGGCCATTTAAAATGTTTATAATCCAACTCAAAACGTCTGCTAGATTTTTTAAGATACGTTTTTTTAACACCAAGTGCAAATCATTATTATTTGTTACCCATCGAGTCCGGTTGAATATCTTCTCCTTTCATTTTGACATCTTTCAATCATTGTTTTCTCCCAAACTGTGCCTGATCTCATTTAATTTGCCAAATTCTATAGACTGTTTGATTTTTTTTTCTTTTAGTGCGCCTTAATTTATCATTAAGATTCATCTCTGTTTACGTGGGGTTTTTTTATTTCTTCACCTTTTCATTTTGACTTCGACCTTGCATGATCCCCATGCAAATTGTTGGAATGTTATACATCGTTACTAAAAATTCCAAGAATTTATTACATGAATGGAATCCGAGTGAATGACCTTTTTCATGGCTTCTTTCTTTTTATTCTTAAGTAATGATTCCTTTTGAATGTTTCCTTTCTCTCGGTTGTGTATGGAATTTGGTTCAATATTTGTCGGCCGATTAAAGAGAAATTCACTAAATTTATCATCCTTCTGGAATATAGAGGACTACAAACAAAGTGATTTATTATCATGTAGCTGTAAGAACAGAGGAAAAACAATTCATAACCGGAAACTTTCATTTTTAAATAAAAATAGAACATAAGATATCATTTTACAATATCGAACGAAAGTGTGACAGCGAACATAATTCATAATTTTTAGGAATTGTTGGACATGTTTATTTGGTTTGCCACTAATGGTAAATCAAAGGGTCGGTAAAATATGGTTGCTATTATGCATTTTGATGACAAAGGTTCAACAAGCACAAATACAAAATTATCAATATTACGTCCATTATATATACATTATTATGTGTAAGTTTGTTGCACTCCAACTGACTATGACGACGGGACTAGGCGACGGGTCCTAATTAAACCTCTTTATAAAAGATAGGGCCCTGATCATCTGTCCTGTTTGAATGTCAGACGAGTTCTTCGGGTGATGACATGCCTCTGAGTTCACTACAGCCGGCAGTACACGGACTGTTCTTCGCACGCCACTTTTTACATCTATTAGCATCACTGATGAGAATTTGATATTCGAAACGCGTGTCTGGTGCATGAAAATTGGTTTGAAATTTTCTTCAAGTAGGGATAGAGTTGGAACACTTCCGTATTATTAGATATCATTAAGTGTTGCTTTGGTCCCAACAATTTGCTGCCTTGTTTGTGTGGACATGTTACAGTGAGGTTATCTTATACTTGAAACGTGGGATGGTTGTGCGCTCGTAATCAGGATAACAACATCATTTTCTACCTGCGTGGCAGATGGCCTTTCTAAGTCGGCACCGATTGTCCATTAGTCTCGTTGGTTTATGTGTAGTCTTTTGTGTTATATGTTTCGATGGCGTATGTCTCTTTTACGTCTTTTGTAGTGCGTGTGTTTTCGCATTGGAAGTTTATGGTATTTTCTATATAGACGTGGCCTCAGAAAGTGCATGCATTTTATATATTCTTTTCATTTTCGTGCGTGAAAATCGACGGCGAGTGCGGCTAGCCAACAGGGAATGCTTACTCCTCCCGGGCACCTGGTCCCACCTCTAGCTTGCTAGGGGTCCGTCGATGCTCAATATGGTGCTCTATTGTGAGTGCTGTTGGGATTATCGTCAGGATCTTTTAACTCATTTGTGTAACACTTATGCCCTTTGCCATGTGGAGCTCGTAAAAACATTCCCCGCGAGGGGTTTGACAGGAAGTGTTTTGAATATTTTCCCCTGACATTGTCGCCATAGCACTTTCTATATAGACGTGGCCTCAGACAGTGCATGCATTTTATATATTCTTTTTATTTTCGTGTGTGAACATCGACGGCGAGTGCGGTTAGCCAACAGGGGATGCTTACTCCTCCCGGGCACCTGGTCCCACCTTCTAGCTTCCTAGGGGTCCGTCGATGCTCAATTTGGTGCTCTATTGTAAGTGCTGTTGGGATTATCGTTAGAATCTTCTTTAACTCATTTGGTTGGAGATACCCTCTTTTCGTTGATTTTTTCTTAACTCCAAGTGTGAAAGTCAAACTCAAAACCCTAAATTAGAATCTAAAACCATAAGCAGTGGGCGTACAATAAGCATGTAAAACATGTAACAAATCAATTAAAATATTCTGCTGGGGAGAATAAAGGAAAGGAAATGTTCGAAATGAGATCAGGTGCATTTTATTTCATTTCATCAAGAAGAATTTAATGTATTATCGCTCTCTAAAGCTTTCATCTAAATTAATACATGGAATCTTACTTGCCCCTGGATATTTCATGTCTTCTAAGTGATCCTATTTTAAATCAGTTTATCGCTATAAAATAACAATTCATTCTTAAAACGATTGCTTATCTGCATGAAGCTCAATCGATTTCACATTAACATTTTCATAGGTGCTAAGTCAAGGATTAAATTTGCACTGCAACACTTTTTCACTAAGTTCTCTAATTTTTGCACTTTTCTGTTTTGGCAAATGTTTGATAAGTATATGACGTGTGCATAAAAACGTAAATGGATAGAGCACAGGCTGATGCCAAAATGCTCCATAAAATTGTTTTGAACAGAAAAGGCGTTGTTAAAATGGAGTCTATTTAAGGTTGCAAACTATTAAAAAATATATGTAAACAATCACTAAAGAGATCAAACCGAAAAACTTGCATATTCCACCTTAAAAAACTAAACTATGTATGATTTCAGTATTCTTTATCCTTATCATACTATTTATGATATCATCACGCTGTCAGACGACAGTTGTTGATATTTTATACTTCTAAGAACTTTATATACTAATCTTCAGAAGATAAGTCAGATCTTAACCCATATTTGGTACATTCGAGTATCTTCGTGTAAGTCTTCTTCGAGTAGAACCTCAAAGTCGTTGACATGATCTCTGGATAACCGGACAAACGCTAGTGTTGTACGCACGTAATCAGGCTTACAGTATCATTTTCTACTTGTCAGATGTCCGTCCTAAGTATTTACTAGTTGATCATCGGTGTCGAATGTTTACCTAGAGTCTTTTGTGTATAATGTATTCATGTTTGTTTCGATTCTTTGGTCTTTTTTGGTTTTTCTATTATGTTTCGTGTGTACTTGTCAACCCTTCGATTTCGGATTCCTTGTGTTTCTCTGATGAAGAGAACATGCTTTCTATCAATATCTAAGGATTAGAACCAATGAGGTGTTCCAATGTAAATTGACTAACTAAAACAAAGTAGGGGATCTCCAACAACAAACCCCATAACACCCATTGCAAAAAACACAGTCTGTCAGAGCAGACACGCCCAGAAAGAGACCGCAAAAGGTACGAGGAACACCAAGAACACGGAAGGGTTCCAACTCTACACCTTCTTGAAGAAAATTGCAAACTAATTCATTATGCACCAGACACGTGTTTCGAATATTAAATTCTCACCATTTATGCTTCCTTCCAGCCAAAACGTTTTTCATAAGCCGCCCGAATTCATTTCACTAGCGCCCTCTGGTTTTATTTTTAGAATTTAAATTTGCACATTACTTTACAGAGTACGCGCTTCCAAATATTCTGTAAGATCAATTCAGTAGAATATCAAAATAGCATTGGAGGAATGGCGCTAAGATGTTTAAAACCTCCTTTAATTTCGATAATATTTTTGGATGCAATGACAACTTTCCGAAATAGCTAAACAAATTGATAAAGTGCCAATTTCAGGCGACAGAGCTGGAAAGAAGTAATTAAGTTAAAGAAGATCCTGACGATAATCTCAACAGCACTCACAATAGAGCACTATGTTGATAATCGAATGGTTTATATACACTTAAAAACATCCAATGTCACATGGAACGAGTTTAACTGCTTTACACTGCAACAGGAAATAAGTGTTTATATTAACAATGCGGAAGGGTTCAAACTCTTTACCTTCTTGAAATCAAATCACACATGCCAAATCACATAGAAACATAAAACAAAAATGATTATTCATATACCGTCTTGAAATCAAATCAAAATTCAAATTCACATGGAAACATAGAAAATGGTTATACATAAACAAACGAGAGCAGTGGGCAATCGGTGCCGACTTAGGGCGGCAATCTGCCATGCCAGTAGCAGACGGTGTGCTTATCATGATTATGTGCGCACAATTCACACATTCTTCCGATTACCGAGAAGTCTCGAAGAACGCACACTATTGTGGTGTGAAATAACATTCTGACTGTAAGATGACCATACAATTAGACAGTATTACGCAGGGGCCGAAGAAAAATTACATAAAATTTTTTAAAATCGGTCCATAAGCATCATGT
Source organism: Pinctada fucata (assembly GCA_028142955.1). Lineage (NCBI taxonomy): Eukaryota > Metazoa > Mollusca > Bivalvia > Pterioida > Pteriidae > Pinctada > Pinctada fucata. Next base: position 45,483,369 of record AP027112.1, on the reverse strand, counting down.
TCCATCTTTCCTTCCACTCTTTCGTAATCCTTTAAGATATATTTTCACTGTTGGGATTTTTATTATTTTGGATTTAGGATCACTGACGAGGGTTATATACATGAAACGTGTATGTCTGGTCCATTCTGTAAATTTGATTTATGACCTGTTGTTATAAATGATGCTCTCATTTTGAAGACGTATTACACCATTACCTGAGACAGCAAAAGCTCCTTCTAACAATATGAATAAAAGCACAGCCTTAATAAAAACGGAGTTATTCAGTACTGCTACCACAGATCAGCAGCAATTCTCACAAAAATACTTACGATAAATTTGAGAATTTGCCGTAACTTTGAAGTATATATATTTCTAAAAATGCATATTCAAGATTCAAATCTTATGCCATATTTTGAATATTTCAGTAGTCAGAGAAAGAAAATCAAAACTGTTTGAATATTGTGATTTATTTGACTGAGATATGATTAATTGAAAGTTACAACTAATCCTCAAGTTTATCGTAAGTATTTTTGTAAAAATGGCCGCAGGCTGTACATTTGTATTCTTACATTCATTGAATGTGATTATGTAATTCTTGTACTGTTGGACACACATTCATTTCTTGATAGGTTTGCCACCCCAAGACTACTGTGTATTATAATGCTACACATGCAGGTTTTCTTCGGAAACCAATTCATGTATAACCCTACATGTATATACATAAATATAGCCTGTTAGTCCCTTAAGTATATATAATCATTTCAGTAAAGGAAGAACCGTATCATATTACCCTGGAGGTCTTTCTTAACAATCACAATTATTTTGCTTCACTTGTATTTGTATCGACAAGATACCTATTTTTCTTGTTAGTGGTGTAACAGATTTCTTAAGCTCATGCGATTGGATATATGTATTATTCGACTAAAATTCGATGAATGAATAGTTTAAGAATCGCTTGTATCATATTCTGTGCAATCTTTTCGAGACAAATGAACGTAATATCTTACTCCCTCTTGACTGATTTCAAATTAGAAAATTTAATTTTCCCACGACTTTCTGAGCGCTGGTTATTGAGCATTCAAAATTTATGTCCCTTGAAAGCTCGTTATCACCAGCCTATAGAACACATCTCGATAGTGTTAATTCGATTTTTGGTACATAATCAAGTACCCGACGTATCTATGAGACATTAGAAAGGAATCTTAAATTATACGCCTGTCCCCCTTATCAAATTCGCTCCGAAATATTCGGTAGATTCAAAAGGGCGCCGCCATATTGTTTTCAAAAATTCGCTTTGTATGTTTATCAATACCCCTTAGGTCGAATCTCATTGGTCTGGTCTACCTTACTATGGAACCTATGAAATTGACGAATGTATAATGGCGAATTATACGTTTGACATCTGACAAGGGGGAGTGAGATATTACGTACGCTTGTCTCGAAAAGATTATTCTGTGCATCTTGATATTACACGAAATGATCATAGCAATTTAAAACATATTATATGTCCAATATAGGGGAGAGTCAAGTAATTCATGTTCGTCTATTTTCCCAAAGACCGCAGTGTTAACGAAATAAAAACGTTTGATCATTAGAACCAGAAGACAGGAAGTGTAGTTCAAGGTCACCCTAAAATCTGCACTAAATGGAGCAGTTATTTTTGCCCCTAAAATAGCATAATTTCTACAGTTTTGAGATATTAATGAATGAGTGTTCAGGAATTTTCTCTGTATTAATGTAAAGCAAGAAATGTTTCTATTCTAAAAATACCAATTTTATAATTATTGTCCAATCAGAACATCAGAAACATAATTATTTACAGGCTCGCATGTACCCTACACAAAATTGAAAAATAGAATTTCCTCTATTTTACCTGACTCTTCCCAAAAGTTTCTCTGATAGGTCCTGCGAGTCATAAAAAAGCACGTGATTGTGTTAAACATTTCCAATTTCATAGCATCATTAAAGGACAGATAAATCGGCATGGACCAGACATGCACGTTTCGGGTACTTGACCCCGTCAGTGATCCTCAATCTAAACAATGAATCAAGCAATTTAGAAAGAAGGACATAATTAAAATATATAACAATTGTATCTTTCTTGAAGTTTAGCGGCTGAGTTTGTCTTAATTTGAGAAAATGATTTCACTATTAACTTCTGATTTTAATGATGGATGTCTGGTCAATTGTCATTTTAAAAGACCCTTAATTTTTTCAATGAAAAAAGCATGCTTCTGTGAGGGTTATCTTTTTAAAGAAATTATCCAAGAATGTATCCGCCCGTGGACGTTAAGCGAATGATTTAATTGCTATGACCTCAGCATGTCTTTGTATAAGTCTTTTATGTTTCTATGTTGTGAGTTGGCGTTCCTTGTCCCTTTTGCGTCTCTTTCTGTGGGTATCTGTTCTGTGTTTTTTGCATGGGTGTTTTGGGATTTTGCTGTGGGTGCTGCAACCTCGTGTTGTTGGAGATCCCCTCCTTTCTTTCCAATATTTCTTTTTTAATTAAAAGCTGAATATAGTGGCGAGTTGTCCCTATAAACTCATAAATAAAACAGCAAACAAATGTCATGCAACTATCGCTACCCCCAAACAATAGGCCAAGAAACAACGCAAGTACTTTTTGCTAAGACACGAAAGAAGGGAGCGCAGTACACATAGATTATCAATTTACCGTATTGAAATATATATGGTTTTTTTGTAAGGATGTTACACATTACCAGAACTTCAACAAACAATGTATCATCAGTGATGCCCAAGGCCAAAAATAGAATTCATCCTAAAAGTGAATATTTGAAGAGTAAAATTCTAAAATGACCTGAAATGTTCTATATTGCAAATAGCTTTGTCATGAGGGTAATTTACTCCTCAGATTAAGTATAGGTTACCAAATGTGGTATCAGAAAATTTACAAATATATTTTGAAGCCAATGTAGCAGCATAGCTAAATAATGCGATTTGTATCCTGTGTGTCAAACAGCCAGACAGCTGAGATACAAACCTAGAGTTTGAAATTAACGAATTTGAAATATATCACCTATTGTCAAATTTTAGTGACCATATGCGCATTTCTGCAAATAATGTATCATAAGTGATACACGAGGCAAAAAGGGAAATTACAAAATGAATATGTTGATTACTCGGCAGATTTGTCTTTACAACCCACCCATAGGATCATCAGATGAATTGTCCAAGACAGTTCTGCCCTAGGGCATATTCCCTGATACAAGAACGTCCCCGTTATTCATTTATTCTATGTAGAAGTAATTAGCCAGTCAACTGACCACTTCCTACTCGACTAATTACCTCCATTAATTCTTTCGTGACATACTTTCCTACGCATTACAGATAGAAGTGTTCGTTACTAGTGGACTAAGATGTCTATGACAAATATGGACAAAAAATAATCACCAAAGAAGTACCTATCAGTTATTCAATCTCAAAGTCGAGAAGGCAAGACAGAATCATTAGAATTTCCATTGCAACAGTTGCGAACCATACCCCAATATGGTGTACACAATGTAAAATTCGAAAATCATTAACCAAAGGGCATACAAAATCATGATAAAACAGGGCCCAAAGCAAACAAACAAAAACAAAAATTTCAACCATATGAACTCCCAACGTGGGAGTGAGATCATGTAACCAGGGAGAGTCAGCATCCCTGCTTGCATGTAACACCCGTCGCTTCCATCCGGCAGACATGTAACGGTTACTTCCACTAGGGACGTCTTAGTGTATGACGAGTTCCCGTATCGACCGAAGAACCTCCTCGGTGACGATGTTAGTCGGTAACAAACGTATCCCTGACTGAGAAGCTTATCCGAGAGACGTCTGCATATTGATACGGCATATAAATAACGATATAAACACGCCATATGAAAGCGATGAAGGGATATTGCTATTACTAAAGGTAAAGTATCTGATGCTAGAATTGAAATCGCCATGTTTTTCATACCTCAGCTTTCGAATATTAGAATTCAGATGTTATTCACACCAGAATGGTATACTGTGAACAGTCATCTTTACATCATAAAAAAAATCAAGTAGTCTGAGACCACTGACAAACTTAGTTCATTGCGGTTTCAAATTTGGTCTAGTTCACTGTTATCTCACACAGTGCTGGACCATTTCGATGTTCTTCTTGAAAGAACTATTATCATTATCTGTTATTTGTTATCAAAATTTCTTTAAATTTCTAAAAAGTGGGTCCTGTAGCGTCATATCCCACCCATCCTGCTACGTCTTTCGGTACACTTTTTCGACATAGTAACTTTCATACTTTTTTGGCATATTACATTGTTTAGATTTAGGATCACTGATGAGGGTTATGTACCCGAAACGTGCATGTCTGGTCCACGTTGCCAATTTATCTGTTCTTAAATGATGCTATTCAATTTGAAGACGTTCACATTTATACCACTTGGTGAGTGTCACTGCTGGTGGGCCAGGAGTCCCCGAGGGCACATGTAGCCAAGTTCGATCAATTTCGGTTGATCGTTTCTTCAACGCATTCTAAATTTCTGTTATCAAAATTTCTTTAAATATTTAAAAAGTGGGTCCTGTAGTTACATATCCCACCCATCCTGCTACGTCTTTCGGTACACTTTTTCGACATAGTAACTTTCATACTTTTTTGGCATATTACATTGTTTAGATTTAGGATCACTGATGAGAGTTATGTACCCGAAACGTGCATGTCTGCTCCACGTTGCCAATTTATCTGTTCTTAAATGATGCTATTCAATTTGAAGACGTTTACATTTATACCACTTGGTGAGTGTCACTGCTGGTGGACCAGGAGTCCCCGAGGGCACATGTAGCCAAGTTCGATCAATTTCGGTTGATCGTTTCTTCAACGCATTCTAAATTTCTGTTATCAAAATTTCTTTAAATATTTAAAAAGTGGGTCCTGTAGTATCATATCCCACCCATCCTGCTACGTCTTTCGGTACACTTTTTCGACATAGTAACTTTCATACTTTTTTGGCATATTACATTGTTTAGATTTAGGATCACTGATGAGAGTTATGTACCCGAAACGTGCATGTCTGCTCCACGTTGCCAATTTATCTGTTCTTAAATGATGCTATTCAATTTGAAGACGTTTACATTTATACCACTTGGTGAGTGTCACTGCTGGTGGACCAGGAGTCCCCGAGGGCACATGTAGCCAAGTTCGATCAATTTCGGTTGATCGTTTCTTCAACGCATTCTAAATTTCTGTTATCAAAATTTCTTTAAATTTCTAAAAAGTGGGTCCTGTAGCATCATATCCCACCCATCCTGCTACGTCTTTCGGTACACTTTTTCGACATAGTAACTTTCATACTTTTTTGGCATATAACCTTGGTTAGATTTAGGATCACTGATGAGGGTTATGTACCCGAAACGTGCATGTCTGGTCCACGTTGCCAATTTATCTGTTCTTAAATGATGCTATTCAATTTGAAGACGTTTACATCTATACATATTTACACTTTAATGTTTGGTACAAATACATTGTTTTGCATCATAATAATAATGACAGTCAATTAGTGGGGATACTTTTCCACTGAAAATTCCAAAATCATAATATAATAAGCCATATGTTGATTTTGAATATGAGCAACTTTACGAAAAAGAAATCAAGTAAACATCGATTTATTGTATGATTGTGTTTTTACATCGCGTCCGTAAGTGCTGTAGCCTTTTGCCAATCAAGAAAGTTCATGCAAGAACCAAGACTTAGACTAATGTCAATTTGATATAAACTCATCAATGCAACACAAAATTTGTCTGGATAAGAAGAAAAGTTGTTCCAATACTGAAGCTAGACAGCCGCATTCCGAACACAATTTTCCAAAATGCACAAGTTTAATTTTAAAAATATAACCAGAGGGCCCTACTAAAATGATTTTTGGCTGTGTCTAAAAATCACTTTGGCTGGAAGCATCACCGATGATGATTTAATATCCGAAACACGTAATTACAAATAAATTGTTTTGAAATCTTTGTAAGGTTTAGAGTTGGAACACTTCCATATTTTTAAGTAAACAACTTTCCGGAAATCAAAAATGATAAAATGAAAGCTCCTCTAATACTTCTAATTTTAGGGGGTGTCAATATTAATGAAAATGAAAGTCAATTACAAATCCCAAAATTGGAATCCATAAATCACAATTAGTAGGCATACAAATCCTTGAAAAACAAGAACAGAACTAGATAGTGAGGAGATCCCTAATAGCGGAAATAGAAAATAATACAGCACCATAGACACACGAAGGTGAAAACTAATGAATCGAACAAACTCCTCAGAGAAATGTGTAAGAACGGAATTTATTATATTAGGTAACACTGCAAAATACACGTGCTGTAATAATTAATAATAAAAAAAACACAGTGTAATATGACCGCTGGATGAGAAATAAGGATAGGAAATATGCAAAAATACATTCTGATTTTATTGAATTAAATAAGTCTACATAATAACATAACTGTATCCAAAATTTTCACTGTAAAAGCCGTGCACTATTATTTATAAATGCAATTCCAGTGATTTCAAATCCTAACAGACATTTTTCTCTTGAATTTAAAGGGTCAAATTTAGACAGAATTACTATCAAAATTGTGTTAGAATCATCAAACGCCATTTATACCGTGAATATGATCCTCCTGCTGTCACAAGATGGACACTTGGCTTGGTACATGACCAATCTACAGCATTGTATTGCGCATTTCAAGGAATTGTACTCTGCCTGACTGTGACGACAGGACTCCATGACAGACCATGTCCAAAACTCTTGAGAGAAGACAAGGCCCCGACCACCTGTCCTCTCTGAATCACAGTCGGACTCCTCGGGTGATAATATGTTTGAGATCGCTACAGCCGGCAGGGCATCTACTGTATTTCGTATGCCTTCGGTTTTTGAGGGATATTTGCATGTTATCCGAATAACTACACCGTCTGCTACTGGCTTGGCAGATGGCCATACTAAGTCGGCACCGATTGCCCATTGGTCCCGTTGGTTTTTATTTAGTCATTTGTGTTTTGATGTTTCTGTGTGATTCGGTGTTTCCTTTCGACTTTTATTTCTCTGTGAATGTCTGCTCGGAGTTTTTGCATTGGGTCTTGTGGTTTTTCTGCTACCACCGAGTGTTTTAGGAGATCATCTCCTTTTCTTGCTATTTCAATAAAATCATGTAGAAACACAGTGGACTACTCTACTATTACATGTAGGACAAATTAAAAGAACAAAGGAAGTACTGACACAAAGAAGAATAGATATAACTCAAAGATTCCACAAAGACTCAGAAGTGAATCATGAATCCCATATGCAGATAAGATTCGGGTTAATAAGTATCTCCCCTTTGTAAAGGTAAAGGTAAAGTTAGGGTTTATAGTCTCGTTCGCCTGAACCTCACATGACCTCTACAATCACCTCCCTTGCAAGACCTGTACAATCTAGTGCATTCTCAACTCCCTTGGAAGTATACAAGCAGAGCTGCCGTTTAGGCGCTAATGCTTTCCATTCACATTACAAGCTCGTCTCATGTGCCAGGTACCCGGTTTACTCCTGGGTGGAGAGAGTGCAACGTAGTGTAAAGTAACTTGCCCAAGGTTACAATGGTTTGCAATGATCGGCAACGGTGAGATTCGAACCCATGACCTATGGATTTGTAGTCCACCGCGCTAACCATTACGCTACCTTTGCTAGCGAACCTGTCACTTAGGCCGACAGGTTTTATAAAAATGTGATGGCAGAAGGGCCAGCGGATAAAAATTATGGAACAGGAAAAGAATTAAGTCTTGTTACCCGGATTACACTCGAACGAATATACAATTAATTTTGATACGCGAGATCAACCAACGTTTAGTTGTTGTTAATGGAAAGTTTAAATTGCAGGAACATTGCTTAGTTACAGAAGCCCAAGGTTAAAAATGTATATAATTGGGTATAATGGGTCATTTGCTGAAAAACGAACGGTCCGTTCTCTGCCGTCTAAGGCGAAAATGTTTTGCGTTTCACTACCCACCTTGCGTTTTTTCTCGCTTCGCGTTTGCACATCTTTTTAATTTTTTACTCCCTACCTCATCGTCAGAAGAGAGAAAAAACGCAGGATGGGTATCCAAAGTTAGTTTAATGTTAACTAAAGTGTTTTCTGCAAGAACGTCAAAATTAAGGGTCTTAACAAATGAGAAATTGCTGGGCAACAGATTTTACTTCGCTCTAATGATAGTGAGATTCAGTCTCTTGTAATGGCAGCCAAAAGACTTGATTATTCAGTCTAGCGTAAATTCCCGTCTAACTGAACCTCACATACATTCATATTTTAGAAGGTTCTTGACATTTTAAGGTCAAATAATTTCTCTTCTCTCTTTTGTTAACCGTGGTTACCTCAGAATTAAGTGGCCGTAATCGGGATAATGATATCCTTTCATACTGAATAGCAAAACGGAACTACATGTCTGAGATCCTAGAGAACTGATGACCGTCATTATCTGTACGATTTGGTCTGAATGATTTTAATGTGCCTTACCTTCTTGTACTAGATTTCATTTTTGTATGTGTTCATTATACTTGCACTAGAAGTGTGTTTGTCTGATGAGGTTTCATGTATTTTGTCAAATTGGATATTATTTAACCATTCTTTGGTTTAACAATTAGATGAGATCTGTTGATCTTCTGTTATATCCACATTCAATTTGTCGATCCATTTATCAACAAGATCATTCAAATTGTCTCGATGATCATCCTTGGCTGTCATCATCACCCAAGAAACACGTACCTGATGTGTACATTAATATGTACATCGAGACGATCACCGAATTTGACAAGTTTCCATGGAGCTGTTGCAATGGGTGTTGCATGTAATCAGGAGACAATAACTCTCCTGGGCACCTGGTCTCACTAAGGAATATTATTCGTTCCGAGGTTGGCAACCGCTCCTATGGGGATTCTAATGATTTTGCCTTGCCTTCTCGACTTTGAGACTGAGTGACTGATAGGTACTTCTTTAATGTTTATTCCACTGTGATATTGTTCTAGTTCTTCTTCATGCTTACTTTGAAGCTCTATAACTTCTATTCACACTATTCATCTCAGAAGAGGTTACCGAATTGAAGCGGCGGGTGCAAGCAGGAGATGCTTACTCTTCCTGGGCACCTGGTCTCACTCTCATATCGGGAGTCCTCTTCTTTTCATGTGGTGGAGGTTTTTGTTTGTTTGCTTTGGTTCCTGTTTTGTCCTGATTTTGTATGCCTTCGGTTTCTGATTTTCTGAATTATCGATTTTGTGCTGTATATAGTGATATGGTCATTATCCATATTTGTCATTGAGACGGTTGACATGATTTAACACTGGTTTGATCATCAATAATTGTAGGAGTGGTGCTAGTGCATATTGTATCGCAGGGGTTAAGGTAATTTATATCTGTCAGTGTAGGTGCAAGTTATTTGCGGAACATCATGGTCATTCACTATTAGACTTTTTTCACCGTGACGAACTTCACACTTCGAACTTCGCACTTTAATTTCATAAGTGGGATGCCGAAAAAAGAGTGCCAGTTGTACAGGAAGTCCATTAAACCAATCCATTGAATAAACTAACCAAAATGGAGATTACTCCGCTTATGAGTTTATACGCGAACGGCAGCTACGCCACTTTTTCTTTAATGTTCGAAGTGCGAAGTACGCAGTTCGAAGTGCGAAGTTCGTCACGATGAAAAATGTCTATTTGGATGTACTCTCGTTCAGCCTTAAGCATTACTGATAATACATTGTTTGATAAAATGCGCACATGGTGCACTAAATTATTACATATTTATTTCAATGTGTTTTTATTGTAAGCATTTGACCGTTGATATAGTTAATTTGTTGACTACATGTACCATTTGGGAGAATTTTATATGGAGGAAATGTTCAGTTAGCGATGCCTTGTATCTGATAGAAATCTGTAACCAATAGGGACTAATGTAAGCGTTTTAGTTGTATAGCTTGATTTTGTGTGGCTTTTTTTTCGGTACACACAGTGTTTGTTTAGTTTAATTTTGGATAGAATAGAAGTAATAGTAATATAATAATAAAATGATAGTATTAATGATAAAGATTGAAATATGAGAAATGAATACTTTAGGGTAGAGTGTTCACTTTCTTTTTCCGAATATCTCAAAACAGCATGAATTTGAATTGTTTCTTTGGGATATACTTGTTTATGTACCAGCAGAAATTAAATGCCAGAACATTCAAACCGCAATAGACATTGTCGAATCTAAATTCTATGAGTTCAAATCGCCATATTGAATCATTAGAATTTTTGTGACTGGTGTTTGGTCACTTTAGCAACTGTACGAGGAGTAATGCATTATATTTGCTACATTGTGCCTTTATCGATTCCTAAGAAATTATATAAATCAGTTTTTAAGACTAATTATTATATTTTTCATATCGGTTAATGTCTTCCATTTTCCAATATTTCTTCCCTGGAAGAAATTGAATACCAACTTTATTGTTTCTCTTCCGTTTCTCGATAGAGAAATTATTCAAGGCTTCCTATTTATTCATAACTTCGCGGGTGATAAAGTTATGTTGTAATTATGAGACATCCACACATCGCCATTAATGGACATAGAGCATTGAACAATCCATTCCTTCTTCCGGATGATCCTCTTATTTTATATAGGGAGCTTTACTTGATAATACAATCAACTACATAAAACGCTTTTATATAAGAGATCATTAGAAAAATACACATATTAGGAAATAACTGATAAGACTTCTTTTACATATGTACGTCGATTTTATTGACATTTTTACATCCAATTTGATTATCTAACGGTTGCTATCATTACAATGTCTTGGGATGAATAAATGTCATGCAAACACTTCAAGATATTTCTCTCCTTCATTTGAAAGTATGATCTGATACCGGATTTCTTTTCTAATTGTGTCATTTTGTTTGTGGTTGACAACAATATACCTCATTTGGTTATGTGTACACTAAGTAATTCCCTTAGTCTAAACCAAAAGAAAGTCTTTTAAATACAAGGAGCGTATACAAATGAAAGGCTTTTAATAATAAGGAAGTGTTCAAGCTCTATACCTCATCGAAGAAAATAATTGGTTGTATTATCAAATCATATAACTTACAAATCCAGATTTTCAGTGCAAGTTTGAAGTATCTCACGGCATTATCATTTTTCGATAAAGGGGCATATTCATTTGTAAAAACGTGTAAAAAAGAAACAAAACTAAGTGAAAATGACTAACGTTTGGTAAATAGGGCGGATTTGCACAGGAGAGAATACAGTTCAGAAAAGTAACAAAACAAGCATATTAATATTTGTATTCTCGGTTTTGTACGATATTGTATTGCTTCATTTTGATTCTCACTCTTTTTGCTTCGATCATTCTTAAGGTATCCGTTGTACAATAGAGTCATTTTACATAGCGTTTTATTCATCTCCATTGTAAAGTATGGTAAATTTTATGCCTGGTAAGGTACTATAAACTATATATTTTCTGAAAGGTAATGATGCCCTGAGTACAGATATAATTAAGACTCCTAGGTCTTAAAAATAAAAGGGGAAAAACTCTTGTACAACTTTGTCATTTTGCATAGGTTATATAGAGAAAATAGACAATTTAAATGCTTCACCAGTTATTCCCCTTTATTTTTCTGACCCCAAAATTATTATTTTTGAGCAGTGGGCATTATAACCTTTCAGGAAATATATAGTTTATAGTACCTTACCAGGCATGGAAAAATGTCCTATTGTACATCGGATACCTTAAACTGAGTCTCTCATTTCGTTCCTGTTGTTTTAGTTCCTTTTTATTTCGTTTCCTTTGGTATTTCATAGGATACAAATTAAAATTGTACAATTTATCTTCGAGGGACATTTTAATCATTATGAATGTCGAAAATATTAGATTATTTTTTTAAGTAGAAATTTGGACCGAACGTTGAAATAAAAAAGTAAAATCAAATGTAAAATTTGCGTGAAGTGTTACTATAATGTTAAAAAGGGCACAGGTATTTTGGAAATTTGAATACATGGAATGGATACTGGTATATATATTATTTTTCAATACAATACATAGCAAGTTTAAATGGGGATCAAGCAATAACATCATGAAGTAAGACAACCACATTGTAATTCTTCTTCGGCTTGACAAGATCCGTTATACGCAGCCGGAGAAAAAGAAAAAAACATGATATTAATACTCCACTACACAAACCAATGACAAATATGGACAATGACGCAAGATGATGCAAATAAGGTTTTCTAAAACAATCAGTCAGGAATCCAGAGAAACAAACAAGTTGCAATTCATTGTCGCAATTTAATTTAATTCACCTACGTGTACTAGAGCTTTCTAATTTGGCAAAAAACATTCGCTATGATATATAGGCAATTTTGTGTAAAATAAAAAAAATGTACTTTATCTCACCTGATTTTACTTTTTAATCTCGTTAACAAGTAGGTAGAAAGCGTAGCTACTAAGAATCTTTCGAGGAGGACACAAAAAGCAATTACTCTCGTGACGGAATATTACATATTGTTCTTCGTTCCGAATTCTATTGGGAATAGATGAAATGTCCGTCACTCGTATACTTTTGGATTATGTCTCCCCCAGTAGTTTATCGTAGAACCTATTATTCCAATTTCCTTCATATTGTGACTATGATAATTACCTTATGGCTTGTAGCGTAGCGATTTACTTTCTAAGATGCCCATTGTGATGTCCATCCTCTCTAACTAACTTCAAACATGTGAATTTAAATCTGTGGATAGGAAAATGTCCCTCTGACTCTATAATGCGTGATTGTATCTGTGGTAGCAGATTGGTACTACGTATCTATAAGAGGATAGTCTAAACCAATGAATATAGAAAAAAAAACTAACATTGTAATACGAAACGATACGATGATGGTTGTCCCGACCCTTCAACAGTAATTGCACAATATTGTGATAAAACTTATACCAACATTGTTAAAGGTCTTCAAATTCAGTAGCATCATTTAAGATCAGATACATGTAAATGTGCAGCATGGACCAGACATCCACGTTTCGGTTACCTAACCCTCGCCAGTGACCATCAATCGAAACAATGCAATATGGTCAAAGAGTGTGAAAGTATTATGTCCACAAATGAAAGACGTAGCAGGATTCGTGGGATATGATGCTACAGGACCCACATTTGAGGAATTTCACGAAATTTTTATAAAAGAAATTTTAGAATGAGTTGAAGAAACGATCAACCGAAGCTAATCGAACTTGGTAACATGTGCCCTCGGGGACTCCTGGTCCACAAGAAGTGGCACTCACCAAGTAGTTCAAATGTTAAATGTCTTCAAATTCAATAGCATCATTTAAGAACAGATTAATATACATCCTGGACCAGACATGCACGTTTCTGATACCTAACCCTCGTCAGTGATCCTCAATCTTAACACTGTTTGGTACAGACCGTACAACGTTATTTTTTACAAGATACATGATACGATGTAGTACACGCATGATACGATAGGATACACGCATGATACGATAGGATACACGAACGAACACGATATACCTCATACACGATAGGAAACGATACGAATGGATACGATACGATGCACGTTACACGATACACGATACGAAAGGATGCACGTTACACGATGCACGATACGAAAGGATACACATTACACGATACGAAAGAAAGCACGTTAGAAGATGTACATTATGCACGACACGATAGAATAAACGTTAAATGATGTGCATAAGCTTGCATCGTACAGCGCATAAACACGATAAAGCAAACAAATCAACTGTGCACGATACGATAGGAAATAAAACGTGCGAGTTATGTACGTTTATTGTTAATATTTGTATGATGATAAATAGTAATACTATTCGTTTTAATTAAAAAACACACATTTTTTTTTCGTATATCAAATCCGTGATTTGGAATCTATCATTTTCATTTACTCTACCCATGTCGCCAAAAAGTAATAATAATAAAAAGAAAAAACAGTGACCTTACTGGCAGGGCACATTATTAATCAAGCGAGGCGAATTGACTTCATGGAAGTAAAACATAATAAATGTATTTTAATTGATTTGCATGAACATGTATGCAATAGTACTGATGTCATTTTGACAGAAGGATACATCATATGTACATTGACCAGGTAACATTTGAAGGCATCGATCGGTCAAGTTACTTTACCGGCTACTCTACACCTACCTTTGAGTTTTTTTATCCTCCATTACAGTTAAATTAAGTATAACGAAGTATATACATAGGTATATTTATTGTTCCTCAACAAAGCATGCTTTCACTAAAGAATTCATAACGAGATCAAAACAATCCGAATATAAACAAGATAAACGGAAAAGAAATTCCGACGATTTGATTAGCTACCTGATACGATAGAATGCACGTTACACGTTGCACGATACGATTGGATTCATGATACACGATACACGATAGGATAAGATACGATATTATACACGTTACACGAAATTATAAACGCACGATACGATACGATACACGCATGATACGATACGATAAACGGAGGATACGATACGATTAAATTGACAAAAATAACGTTGTATGGACTGTAATATAGCCAAAGATTGTGAAAGTATTATGTCCATAAATGAACCGAAAGACGAAGCAGGATTCGTGGGATATGATGCTACAGACCCACGTTTTAAGAATTTTTGAATGAGTTGAAGAAACGATACAACAGAAGCTGGTTAAACATGGCTACATGTGCCCTCTGGGACCTCTGGTCCACCAGCAGTGACTATCTCCAGGTGGTGCAAATGTAAAACGTCTACAATAACATTTAAGAACAGACAAATACCAGCAATTCTACTTCTAATGTTGTAGAACTATAAATCAAAATTTCTGCATTGTGAAAAATGATGATTCAATATTTTGAAATGGAGGAAAATTAAATTTCATCAATCACAGTTCCAACAGAAAGAATTTCACTTCTGTCTAAAAATCAATTTACATCACAAGTTGACAATCTATTCGTTATAACCACATTCATGATACCAAAAATCAAGAACCGAAGAACAGCCTTTATTAGGAAAAATAAACAAAAATGAACAAAACAATGTACCATCAAAGCAAAAAAGGACTCTCAACTTGCAGTGAGACCAGGTGCACAGGAAGTGTACTAACGATCTTTGCAATAATGACGACTTCTCTTTCGGCCTTAATGACTTCTCATTTATGGACATCAATGACAAATATGGATAATGACCATATCCCTGTCTACAGTACAAAATCGATAATTCAGAAAATCAGAAACCGAAGGCATACAAAATCAGGATAAAACAGGAACCAAAGCAAACAAAAACAAAAACCTCCACCATATGAAAAGAAGCGAACTCCCGATATGAGAGTGAGACCAGGTGCCCAGGAAGGGTAAGCATCTCATGCTTGCATGCAACACCCGTCGCTTTAATTCGGTAGAACTGTCACATCCGGTTACTTCCATTTTGGAAGATATAGAGTACAATCTTTGGTTGGATGGTTCAAATGGTCTATGACAGAATATCATCCACCATTCTGGATAGTGGGACATCATAGTGTATGACGAGTTCCCCATATCGACCGTAGAACTTCCTCAGTGACGATGTAAGTCGGTCACAAACATATCCCTGACTGAGAAGCTTATATGAAAGACGCCTAGCTCTCATAACAAAATCCGTATATTTGGTACTTGCTCTGGCATAGCGTATCAACTGAGATATGAACACGCCATAAGCAGGCGATGAAGGGATGTTGCTACTCAGAAAAGGAAAGTTCGTAATGCTGAAATTGAAGTCGTCACGTTTGTCATAGATGTACATGTGACCATCAGTGTCGTAGGACAACATTATGTCCAAATAGGATGCTGAATTATTTGTCTCTGTAGTTTCTTTGACTTCAAGCTCCGAAGGATAGATACTGCTCAGGTAATCCGCGAATTTTGGATTATTGATGGACAACACATCGTCTATGTATCTGTAAGTGAAGTTAAAGTCAGAAGCTGAGTATCTGTTCCCTTCAGCGACCAGAGATGGAATGAATTCAGCTTCGTACGAGTAAAGGAAAATGTCGGCAAGGAGTGGGGCACAATTGGTCCCCATTGGAATTCCGACAATTTGCTGGAAGACCTTTCCTCCAAACACCACAAAAATGTTGTCGATCAGAAAGTTTAACATCTGAATAATGTCTGTTTCAGTGTACTTATTTTCAGAATCTGACTTTTCTTTTACAAAGTAGGTTTTGTCATAGTTAACAACAATAAATTTGTATTTGCGATTACCGTTCTTACTTGTAAACGCATCACTTATTATTTTTGAGAGTCTTTCTTTCAATTTAAAATGTGGAATTGTAGTGTAAAGTGTCGAAAAATCAAAGGCTTTGATCGAATAGACTCTACTAAAATGAGTGGATTTTATAATATCCTGTTATTAATAACTTCTCGTTTATGGACATTTATATCCTATCATCACAAATCTATTGCGTTTTTATGTAAATTAAATGTTTATGGAAGAGAATATTCAAATTACGAAAACTTTGTTGTGAAACCGAAATAAATAAAGGAAAAGTTTCTTTATGCAAGAATATTTTCCTACGAGTCTGAAAATGTCACAAGTATGAAATGTCAGTTCCCACTTTAAATAATTGATTTGTAATCTGATTTCACCTTCAATTGTTTCTCAGAAACACACCTGCGTAAATATTTAATGACTTTGCACCAACTCACATAAACCGCAGAATTAAGTGTTCCAAGGAAAACTCCTTAATCGTTTAATGTAGGAGGTACTCTCCTTCTAAAGAAATTTAAATGAAATAACGTTTCGAAACATGGTCCATCGGGCGTAATCATCAGATTTGAAGACAGTGTATTGCATTTTTATGCTTGTCGTAATTGCCTTGCATTACATTTGCTACACAGAAGCGTTGTTCTATTCTTTTTTAGGGACTGCTCTATAATGTTGACAATTTAATATAGAGATATTGATATATGATGAAATGATTTAGATTGCTAAAAAGAGATTAATCAAAAAAAAAAGAGAGATAAAACTCCAAAAAGAAAATCAAATAGAAAAACTGTTCGTTAAAGAGCATGAAGATTCAACTATTATTAGGGGATATCGTTTATACATTTTCATGAATTATATAGAAAATTTGAAAAACAGAATCATGAAAATGAATCCCTTTCAAAGAATCCGAAAATGTAGAATGTTTACTTTATAACATCCTCTTACATTCTGGCAAATGACGTTTCTCATGTTACAAGAAATTTAATTTCCGTAAAATTTCCTTAGTGCAATTCAGTCGTACTGCGCCCAATAATACATCAATGTCAATAGGCTTGGCTTTGAAAATAGCATCACTGTAATGTAAACTTGTCGTCAGAAAATGTGTTTTTGGGCTATTAGCCATTAGCCATTTTAAAAGGATATAATCACCTCGAACGATTGGACTTCAAATACAAAACCTAAAATCAGACCCAAATAAGGTCAATCAGTGGGTATACAAATGACAAATATGGACAATGACGATATCCCAATATACATTACAAAATCGATAATTCAGGAAAAACAAACCGAAGGCATACAAAATCAGGATAAAACGGGAACCAAAGCAAAGAAACAAAAACATCCACCACATGAAAAGAAATGAAGTTAGAAAAAACAATCCAAAATCAAAGTTCCGCATTATTGATATAAACACTTATTTCCTGTTGCAGTGTGGGACAGTTAAACTTGTTCCCTATGGCATTGGATGTTTTTAAGTGTATTAATTACTTCTTTCCAGCGCTGTCCCCTGGAAGAATGAAAAATATGGATAATGACCATATACCTGTATACAGTACAAAATCGATAATTCAGAAATTCAGAAACCGAAGGCATACAAAATCAGAATAAAAAAGAAGCTTTGTTTTTGCACTTTATCATTTTGACATCATATATCTTATTTGGCTCTTTCTGAAACTTGTCACTTCATCCAAAAATATTATCGAAATTAAAGGAGGTTAACATCTTAACACCATCCCTCCAATCCTATTTTGATCATAGATTTTATTTGGATATGCTACTGAGTCGACCCTACAGGAAATTTTGAACCGCGTGCTCTCTGCAAAGTAAATACACAAATTTAAATACATGTACTAAAAATAAACCAAGAGGGCGCAAGTGAAATGAATTTGGGCGGCTTATGAAAAGTTCTTTGGCTGGAAGCATCACTGATGAAAATTCAATATTCGAAACACGTGTCTAGTGCATAACAAATTGGTTTGAAATTTTCTTCAAGAAGGTATAGAGTGACACCCCTCCGCATTACTAACAACCAAAGCTATCTCCAAAATAGCACACTTGTTTCCCGGAGGATATGGGATCAGGTACCCAAAGAGAGTAGGCATCTCCTGTTTGCTATCAAACAAAGGACACCTGTCAACGTTGGAGTGCAAAAATAAAAGCTAGTGTAGTGTGGTACAGTCTGTGGTTTTTGGATGGTTTTAACTTAGAATTAAACATTCAACATTGTGGATAGACAGGTACTATAAAATTGGTTTTTAATCTCCACACTGTAACAAAATTAGTCGCTTACAAATTTAAATTGATATGTCGTCTTGCCCAAATTAACGAAGTCTTTTAAGCTTGAGCTTGCTCTAAAAAGCATCATGAACGTTATTTGAATTCACCAAGCATAAGGGACGAGGGAATAATGCTATTCAGGAATGACTCAGAAATGTTTACTTTTGAAGTTCATGATCAAATCGTCGAATCTGTCTGATTGTTTGAGTCTTCGCTCCGTCACTTTTAATATTGAAGAATGAACTTGTTTTACTATACGACTTTTGTACAAATCTTCCATTAAACTTTAAAGCGAAGTTTTGTTATAGAGGGTTGGTACGTGAAATCATTAGAAATTACGGTTTAAGAAGTGAAAATATTATTTCATATGATCTTATGATTTTTACAATACGTTACAGGTTGGCGCTTTGGGGCATTCCTATGTAAGATGACGCCTTACATGCAGCAGGTCTGTGTTTGCGCCTCGGTGACTACTCTTGCTGTTATAGCTATAGACAGGTAAATTTTGCTTTGTTCATAGAAATGAGGGGATCTCCAACAACAGCACTCGGCTGCAGCATCCAAAGCAAAACCCCAAAACATCCAATGCAAAATCACAGAGCAGACACGGACAGAAAGAGACGCAAAAGGGACAAGGAACACCAAATCACATCATAGAATCATCAAACAAAAATTACTACATTACATCTGTTAAAGGGCAAATACGAAAAAAAAAAAAAGGAATGTTCGCCTTCGACCGTCATCAATTAAAAAAACTATAATTTTATCTCAATATTCATTGATTCTGTTTAGAACGAGTAGGAATTTATGCTGGTGACAAGCAGGGGTGCATAAATATGACAATAAGCAAAATATTCAAGGATCTTGTGTATGTCCTGCAATATTAAGTTTTGCAATGAAAGTGTGAAACTTTAAATATGAAACACTTTTTACAATACTTTAAGCATTTATAACGTTAAGTTAATTCATGAAAAATCCGGAATAAATATTCTTCATTGCAAATTATATAATAGATATTGTCGGATATTTCAAGAAATAAAAACATTAATAACCACCGTGAGAAATAATGAAATATCCTAAGAGCACTGACTGTATTTCGTATGCCTTCTGTTTTTTTATTTATATCCATTTACATAGCCATCTGCGCGTTTCTTAAGCGCCTGTGTCATGTTTTCTGTTTGCATGTTAATCTTGCAGTCATTATTTGACACCACAATTGTGCGTTCACCGAGGCCTCTGAATAATCGGAAAATGGGAGGGTTGCGCGCTTGTAATACGGATGACCATACCGCCTGCTCCATGCGAGGCAGATGGCCGTCCTAAGTCAGCACCGGTTGTCTTTGGTCTCGTTGGTTAACATGTACATGTATGTATGGTCTTTTGTATTTCATGTTTCTATGTTGTGAGTTGGTGTTCCTTTTCTATTTTGCGTCTCATTCTGTGCGTGTCTGTTTTGTGTTTTTGCAGTGGGTGTTTTGGGGTTTTGCTGTTGGTACTCTAGCCGATGGTTGTTGGAAATCCCCTTCTTTCTTTAAAACCAATGTGATTTATTGAAAATGAAATATTTGATTTCTCATGACAAAGTATGCGAATGTTCCCGAAATTTGCAAAAGTGTTTTAATTTTGTTGATATTGTATACATACTTTTAAAAGTATTATCAATTTTCATTTCAAATTCATCAGGATTTGATTTATATTTTCATTTCAGGTATCTGGCGATATGTAACACATGGCAGACGAGCATATCTAAGATGTCATCCAGAGTTATCATATTTTTCGTATGGGTCTCCGCGCTTGTTATCGCTGTTCCAAAAGTAATATTTTACGAGCATTTTGAGAGAAATTACAGATACCAAACCATTCCGCTTTGTAATGAAATATGGCCGCAGTTTGACCTTCAGAGGTCATATTTTGTAATTTGCTTATTTGTATTGTGCTACACTTTGCCTTTAACAATTATTGTCATTTGCTATCTGTCTATAACTATACGTGTTTGGAAACGAAGGGCACCAGGAATTGCAAATAACAGCAAAATTATACAGAAGTCTAAAATGAAAGTTGTGAAAATGTTTGCAATTGTAGTAAGTCTATTTGTCCTCTCGTGGCTGCCATTGTATGCATTGTTTTTGAAGCTATATTTCTCCCCTCCTGACAGTAAGGAAGTCAGCGTTATCTTTAGAATAGTAGTTCCACTTTTTCAATGGCTTGGCCTTTCAAACAGCAGCATCAATCCACTGATATATTGTAAATTTAGTAAAAAATACAGACACGGATTCAAGAATCTAGTCAAATGCCAAAACAGCCATTTTAATCTCCAAAGGGGAACAACTCGTACTGTGACAACGAACGATTCCTCCAAACTTGTTCATACCGATTCACTTAGCTCAACAACATCTACCCGAAGGCATATTCGATTGTGCAACAATTCGCCAGCAAGACAACTATCTGTTCTCTACTCAAACGGACATTTCACGGTCTCGTTTCACAAGGAGGGAGACCAATAATTGCATTTTCTACCCTAAGGACATATAACACCAGATAATTGATATGGACACCATTGAAAGGATTGAGGTCCTAATGTGACAATTTAGTGATATCTTACAAATACGTAGAAAGTCATGATAAGAAATACACAAAAGAGGACAATAGACATTTTATCAATGTGTCCATTCTTGGAATAGATAGATTTTGTTCTTTCTAATTAAGGTACATTTGACAGTGAAATATATTGCAGAGAAATCCCTCCCAGGAAAAAAAAAACCAGATCGAGATGTTAAAGTAATTTGTACTTCTATCGGGGGGGGGGGGGGGTTATACGTTATCCCTAGACATCTTGCTAGGTAAAAGAAAAGAAAGCCCATTTAAAATTCCTTCATCCAGAGACCCTCTGGGCTCATTCTTGGAAATGAAATAAGATACATGTTTATAATTTGAACTTCCCACGTATAAACATCCTCATTATACAAGATCAAAACTGTTAAATTGAATAAAGAAATTATTAGAACAAAAATTAGAAAATTATATAACGGGTGTTTTTTTTTCAAATCATGAAGGAAATGTGTGCATTAAGAAATAATGACATACACAATAATTGTAAACGTCTTCAAATTGAATAAGCTGCATTATATTCGATGTTTAAAGAATATAAAAGATAAAATCTATCAAAACTGCACTTAGGTGGCAGATTCGATTCAGGTGTAATGCTGTAGCATGGATTAAAAGCATAATAAATTTAATAAGATGAATTCTAAAGCATGTGTTCTGTTTCATTTCTATTTTTATTTTACTGCATGCCGAAAACTTCATAAAGCGAAAACATCAGATCGTCAAATAAAACTTTCAAAAGCAGTGACTCACTTCATTAATCATTGTAAAGTCGCTGTAGGGGATTATTTTGTTACATGTATTATGAAACTGTAAATCAATGAATTTATACAATGGGTTAAAGAATATCCTGACGATAATCTCAACAGCACTCACAATAGAGAACCAAATTGAGCATCGACGGACCCCTAGCAAGCTAGAGGTGGGACCAGGTGCCCGGGAGGAGTAAGCATCCCCTGGGGTCACAATACGTACAGGAGGAAACCATAATATGTACAGGAGGAAATCCCATGTGTCACAATACGTACAGGAGGAAACCATTTTCTTTTGAAATACAAATTCATAACGGAGACAAATAAATTGAGACATGATTGTTTGAATTTTATGCTTCATCAGAACAGCTTTGAATTTTATTGAAGACATTGTATTGCTTTTTAAGCTTCTGTCGGTTGAAGAATACACGGCTTATGATCGACACCCAATGCAAAATGCATTGAAAAAAGCAGCATTAACAATTTCATTATTGTCCATTAAGTATTTATGGGACTTCAGCAATGACAGTAGAAACATCATAATGTCATATGTATACCTGTTCATTATGAAAAAAAAAATTCATCGGATTTTGTTTTATCAGCTTTTTGAATTGAAAGACGTTTAACATTTGAAAGAAAAGGTCTGATTTCTGATTTGAAGTCTCTCAATAATGCAGAAATCAAAACCTATCAAACGAATCATGCATGCAAATGAAAAGAAACACTATGTTTTCAAAAGAACGAAACAAGAGGTGAGGGAACTAGAACACAATAAGTCCAAAATTCATTATCGAAAAACCACACAAAAAAACCTTATTGATTTAAAACAGAAACCCAAACAAAACAACAGCATTATTTCTTCTTCTTCTTCTTCCCGAAAAAGTGAAGGGCTGCTACAGCGGCATTATACCACTGACGTACGTTCAAACGAGAATATACTATAAAGTAAAGCCCCTGTCACACCTTCACGTTCTGGCATGGCGTTCGCACTACGACCGCCAAAATTGTACGAAACGTGGCGTGAACGTAGTAAGGACGCGGGGAACGTAGTAAGAACTCGCTGAAACGTATTGAGGTTGTAGTAAGGACGCCGACGAACGTGCCCGTACGCCGAGCCACCACGACCGTTTTGAACTGTTCAAAACAGTCGTAGTGAGGACGCGGTGATAACAGAACGTGTTAAGGTCTCTTTGCGAACGTATTGAGAACTTCATGGACGTATTAGAAACGTGTCACTAACGTAGTAGGGTCGTAGTACGGACGGCTAAAACTTTTAAATATAACCATATGGAGATCGCCACGTCTCTGCCGTCCTTACCACGTTCTTGGTTTTAGAGGTCGAAAAAATCAAAATAGACCTCGTACAAACAATTTATCCTTTGAACGTGTTATGATCGTAGCATGAACGCAGTAAGGACTTAGAGAACGTAGTAAGCACGTCGTACTATCGTAACACAGACGCCTTCGTCGTAGTGTGAACTTGGGGCCGATCGTAGTGCGAACTTGACTTTACGTATTAAAGACGGGAAGGACGTGCTACTAACGTGTTGCGGACGCTAAAGGTCGTGTTGCGCACGTATTGGAGTCGTCAATTATTGTTTCGGAGAGCCCTTCTGGGTGAAAAATGCCACGTTCTCACTACGTTCATGAAAATTTCAAGGACTTCAAGGACGTAGTAAGAACGTCTCGAGAGAACGTGTAGGTGTGACAGGGGCTTAAAAGTGTAAGGTAAAAAAGTAATTAAGAAATTTTATTGTTGGCAATTAAGTATTATTATTGAAAAATTAAGGAAATAATCAAAAAGACTTTGTTTTCTTTTTGAACAGCAAACCCATGCTCCAACGATTGCAAAAAAAAAAAATCACAAAGTTGACCAAGAAAGGTTTGGAAATAGCGAGATATGGAATACCAAAAGCACCATGAGGATCGAAACTATGAACCATTTATGACAAAATACTAAAAGGGGAGAGACCAATGTGCACCTTAAGACGATTAAGGTTGAACTTATGCTATATATAGATAGAGGATGATGTGGTTATACGGGCAAAATACGCAAAACCCTCTGAAATGCAAGAATAAAAAGATGTCTTCCATGCAAGGCATACTTTTTTTGTATAAAATCAACCATTTTTGATGAAAGATAACATCATAATCAAAACTGTGGAACGCAATTTAAGTCTACTTAGAAAAAGATATGTAGAAGATCACCAACTAGAACTAGACGGCATTTCAGTGATCACAGCGAACCTTACAGCAAAATTGTGCGTTCTTCAAGACCTTTGGGTAACCGGAAAAGTAGGAGTGTTGTGCGCATGTAACAACCACAACATTTGCTACAATACTAAATCCTATGGCCGTGCTAAGTCGGCATCGATTGACCATAGGTCTTTTTGGTTTATGTGTAGTCTTTGAGTTTGGTGTTTTTATGCCGCACTTGATGTGTCTTATCTCTTTTTCGCCTCTTGCTGTATATGTCTACTCTATATTTTCACATGGGGTGTTTCGGTCTTTACCTGTGGATGCATGACCAAGTCTTGATAGAGATCCCTTCCTTTATATACCACGAACGAAAAAATGAAAACAAAACACGCCTAACATATCTAAGATCGGAGAGTCTGGTAAAGTTGTTTATTATTTTGTCTTGTGATCGATTGCTTATCACAAACGACGACTTTTGAATTCTTCTTCCGCAGCAAGCTGCACCCTTGTCTTTGATTGATAGGTTGTATTTGCAAAATTAATTCATTACAATCATTCTGTTTTACACGTATTGACATTTTAAATGTAAATTCAATCTGAATGAGTCAGTAGTTACGTAATTACTGACAGAAATACAAAAGATGCGTCGTGGACAGATGACTTATTTTACCAATTTGGCACATAAGAAGCATCCGATTGATATTTGTGTATAAACACGACAACTTGCCTTGGATTGAATCAGATTACGATCCGTTTATCTCTTATTTCGTCCGATTCTGTACAGAGGATTTGCTTCAAAGCGTATTTAATTGAACAATCATAACAATGAAGACGGTAAGTGGTACAGATAAAGAAGATTTGACGATAATACCAACAGCACTCACAACAGAGCACCAAATTGAGCATTGGTGGACCCTTAACAAGGTGGGACCAGTTGCCCGGAGGAGTAAGCATCCCCTGATGGCCAACCGCACCCAACAGAAACATTTATGAAATCTGCAGATGGAATGACATTATTGTAAGAAATGTAACATACACGCAGCTACTAATTAACGTTGGTCGCTCAGAATGTTTTCGCATGATTGTATAATGTTAAACATCTTCAAACTTAATAACATCATTTAAGAACACTCAGATAAATTTGCAGCATTGACCAGACATGCACGTTTCGGGTACTTAACCCTCGTCAGTGATCCTCAATCTAAACAATGTAATATCAACAATCTAAACAATATAAAATTATCAATGTAATATCAACAATCTAAACAATATAAAATCAACAATATATTAACAATCTAAGCAATATGATATTAACAATGTGTTATCAACAATCTAGACAATATAAAATCGAATCAAGTAAATTGGTTTTCTCACAAGGACTACAAATATGAGTAGGTTAGGAAAGCTCTCTCACATTGTTGCTGGTTATAATACAACCATGAATAAAAAATAGATGAAGATGATCTCATCAAGACGACGTTAATGAAGGTAAGACAAAACTCTTAATCAGAATCAAATGAGATAAAGAAGATCCTGACGATAACCTCAACAGCACTTACAATAGAGCACCAAATAGAGCAACGACGGACCCCTGGCAAGCTAGAGGTGGGACCAGGTGCCCAGGAGGAGTAAGCATCCCCTGTTTGGCTAAATTGTTGTTAAATACCCGAAAGCCTAAATTATTGTTAAATAACCCTGTTGTCAAATACACGAAACGTGCATGTCTGGTCCATGCTGTAATTTTATCTGCTCTAAAATGATGCTAATGAATTTGAAGACATTAAACACAATGCCACTTTTATCCTTACCTACGATTATCTTAATATGCTGATAGGATTGTGACATCTATTTGACTTGTAACAAAACAAAGGAGGGGATCTGAAACAGTAACAGGTTGCAACACCCACAGCAAAACCCCAAAACGCCCAATTCAAAAACACAGAGGAGACAAGCACAAAAAGAGACGCAAAAGGGACACGGAATGTCAACGCACAACACAGAAACATCAAACAAAGGACTACGCATAAACCATCGAGACCAATGGGCAACCGGTGCCACTGAAATATCAGCAGGTGTGGTTATCCTAGATTACGTTCGCACAACCCTCTTACTTTTCCGACTACCCAGAGGTCTCGAAGAACGTAAAATTGTGGTGTAAAACAACCTCTTCACTGTGAGATGACCACACACAAACAAGACCGCAAAACGCAGGGGCCCAAATAACACAGATGAATACCTAAATTGATATAAAAAGAGGGCGCACGTAATACAATACTGCTGGCGCGAGCTCATGTGTGTTATCACCCGCGGAGTTCGACTGACATTCAGAGAGAAGAGGTGGTCGGGGCCCTGTCTTCTCTAAAAAGGTTTGGACAGGGCAAACAAACTGTCATCATATTCACCTTTACTTCAATATTATTATTATAAAGATGCATGGGTATTTGTCATGTTAGATTCTTGTTAATCTAAAAACTGGAAGAATGATCTGATTCACTACTAATTATCTGTTCAGATAATGGATGGAGTTTTCAGACTCTTCTCAGAACAATCTTCTAAGTATAAAACATTTAAATTCAGATAATATTGTGGTACTTCATACTTAATATATTCAGAGGAGCCGAAGTAAATTCATGAAGCCCCATCACAACGCTCCCATCGTGAGGCCGCATTACGCAGTTTCATGTAGAATATTTGTCTGAATCGGTTCCATATTTTCTGAGGAACAATAAAATGTAAAATGTAAGGACTGGTGCAAGTGAGTTATAAGCTTTTTTAATTGTTGTTTTTGAAATATGGTTTCGGCTTCTGTGTTTGAAGTTCATTCACTGATCCAAACGAAAATACAGCATTAATTTGCGAATTGAGAGTTTTTGAGCAATGCCATGTAATATATATAGTTTCGTCCTTTCAGTGTGTTACCTAAAGCGATTCTTTCACGATGAAATGAAGTAAAACAAAATAACATCTTAATGTTCACTGACTTTTAATCATTAAGATTACAGCGAATAAACGCTATACTACTATTGCGAATATACACAATGACAAACCGAAGGCATGCAAAATCAGGACAAAACAGGAACTAAAGCAAACAAACAAAAACTTCCACCACATGAAAAGAAGCGAACTCCCGATATGGGAGTGAGACCAGGTGCCCAGGAAGAGTAAGCATCTCCTGCTTGCATGCAACATCCGCCGCTTCAATTCGGTAGAACTGTCACAAACGGTTACTTCCATTTCGGAAGACATAGAGTACAATCTTTGGTTGGACATCATTGTGTATGACGAGTTCCCCATATCGACCGTAGAACTTCTTCATGGACGATGTAAGTCGGTCACAAACATATCCCTGACTGAGAAGCTTATCTGAAAGACACCTATTTCTCAGAACAAAATCCGTATATTTGGTACTTGCTCTGGCATAGCGTATGAACTGAGATATGAATACGCCATAAGCTGGAAATGAAGGGATGTTGCTACTACTTTACGCATATATGTTATTGTGAATAATCTCCTTTTGCCAATATTCGTAATACTTGTAAAACTTTCTGATCGACAGCATTTTTGTGGTGTTTGGAGGAAACGACAAATATTGATAATGACCATATCCCTGTATACAGCACAAAATCGATAATTCAGAAAATCAGAAACCGAAGGCATACAAAATCAGGATAAAACAGGAACCAAAGCAAACAAACAAAAACCTCCACCGCATGAAAAGAAACGACTCCCGATTTGGAAGGTCTTCCAGCAAATTGTCGGAATTCCAATGGGGACAAATTGTGTCCCACTCCTTGCCGACATTTTCCTTTACTCGTACGCAGCTGAATTCATTCAATCTTTGGTCTATGAAGGGAACTGATACTTAGCTTCTGACTTTACTTACAGCTGCATAGACGATGTGTTGTCCATCAATAATCCAAAATTCGATGATTACCTGAGCAGTATCTATCCTTCGGAGCTTGAAGTCAAAGGAACTACAGAGTCAGATCATTATCTATATTTGTCATTCAAACTCCAAAAAGGACATAATGTTGTCCTACAAAACTGATGGTCACATGAACACCTCACTCTATAACAAACGTGACGACTTCAATTTCAGCATTACAAACTTTTCTTTTCTGAGTAGCAACATCCCTTCATCGCCTGCTTATGGCGTGTTCATATCTCCATGCAAGAGCAAGTACCAAATATACGGATTTTGTTCTGAGAGCTAGGCGTCTTTCAGAAAAGGGTCTCAGTCAGGGATATGTTTGTGACCGACTAACATCGTCACTTAGGAAGTTCTACGGTCGATATGGGGAACTCGTCATTCACTATGATGTCCCACTCTCCAGAATGGTGGATGCTATTCTGTCATAGACCATTTGAACCATCCAACCAAATGGAAGGAACCGGATAGGACAGTTCTACCGAACTGAAGCGGGTGTAGCATGCAAGCAGGAGATGCTTACTATTTCTGGGCACCTGGTCTCACCCCCATATCGGGGGTTCGCTTCTTTTCATGTGGTGGAGGTTTTTATTTGTTTGCTTTGGTTCCTGTTTTATCCTGATTTTGAATGGATTCGGTTTCTGATTTTCTGAATTATCGATTTCGTGCTGTATACAGGGATATGGTCATTATCCATATTTGTCATTTTGCGTATATATACGCACTTCTATCGCGAATACTCGCAATGTTATGGTTTATATACCCAAAAAATGATTCTTTTTCCAACATACTTCCGTATTTCCGTGATATTTATTTATGATGCCTCAGACGGACATTAGGACAATATTCCTATATGTCTGCCGCTTTCTATGAATTGGAACTTTTGTATCTTATTTACTTCTTGAAATGACGATATATCGTATGGCATATTTATGTGAATTACATTAAGATAAATCGGAACAAATCAATATATAATCGTTTTTATTTTTGGAGAAGTATTCATTTACCTCAGTATTTCTTCCGTTATAAACCCTAAGGATATGTTAAAACTAGAAATTGAATCTTTGGTATCCAATTCTAACATTTAAGGCGACGATAATTCCGTAATTGATGCCTATAAAGTAATCGTTACTTAAAAAAGTACATTTTCCTGTTGTGAAACTGAACTTTCTATTGTGAGTGCTGTTGAGATTATCGTCAGGATCTTCTTTAACTCATTTGGAAATCCAACTCTTCATTTTGAAAACATAGCTATACCACTATGTTAATGAACAAATTAAGATAAAGACAAATGTCGCCATCGGAAATAAAGTAATGCTACATTGTATGTTACATTAATAATCCTGACAATTCAGAAATTACGAAACTATGGTAAGTGATGCACTTGGGATCATCTGATACACTGTTTAGTCTCGATGGACCTATTATGGGTTTGTTACAATATAGCTCCTAAAACACCTTCTTTTATCATCTTAAAAATGTAATATCTTTATTGTTTTTTCTAATTGTCTCTAAGTTGAAAGGTTCTTCAAAGTCTATTACTCATATCTTTTGGAAGCATACAGCTATATTATAATCCATAAATGTTGACATACTTTTCATACTCGGATGCAGATTAGTCATCAACATATCATCCCCTCAGAGGATAAGATTTGTCCAAGATTTATTTAACTTCAATAGCGGATAAATTTTCTAAGAGAACATCAGTTCTGTTAAATTTATTTTCATGTACATTTTTTTGCGACAACACTACAGTCTAGTCTCAGAAGACACGAAACCAAGATCCAAAGATCTCTGCTTTCTGTTGATAGATAGATACAGCGACTTTGATAATAACAAAAGCTCAATCCACATTTCGCAAGAGTATACGAATGAATAGTCATCAGAACTGAAGAATTTGCGAAGAAATACAAAATAATAACAGAAAATACGTATAAGATGCATGAACTCGCTTAAGCCGGCGGGGCACGGACTGTATTTCGTACCCCTTTTTATATCGATTTACACTTAGTCTTTTATCTGTGTTAATTGGGCCCTGCATTGTGCTGTCTGATATGCGTGGCCAGAGACAGTGAGAAGGTTATTTTACACTACAATTATGCATTGTACGAGACCTTTGTGTTACCGGGAAAGTAGGAGGGTAGTGCGCACGTAATGCGAATACACACATCATTTTCTACTGGTGAAGCCGATGGACACCATAAGTCGGCAATGGTTGTCCATTAGTTTTGTTTGTTTATATGTTTGCTGCTTCTGTGCTGTCCCCTTTGTGTCTTTTCCTGTGCATGCCTGCTCTGTGTTTTTACATGTGGTGTGTTGCTGTTTGTGCTGCAACCCAGTGTTGTTGGAGATCTCTCCCTTTCTTTTAAGTGATTAATTTCTGCCATTTTCATAACAGGGATTTTTTACACATTTATTATGAATATTATGGCAGTAATTGTATTGTGTTTTATTACGGGTATGGAATACACATCATATGTGATGAGCGTTATCGCATAACATGCGATAAATGCACTTGCTCCGTCTTGCATACCCGTAACAAAACACAACTTAGGACCTTTACTACACATATCTTATCACCATTGTCAGTTCATTCTTGTTTTCTGTAATACTGTTTTCCGCGTAAAAAAAATATGTTAAGAATTATGCCACAGCAGATTTTTGTTTACATTTAGACAGCCGTCGTGACATGTTTCTTTAGACTTCCCTATTGTATGCTTCTGTGAAGCTAATGTATTGTGATGTCACGAACGTTTACATGCGAAATGCAACACATTCCTTTAATAACATGGAAGTGTTCATACTCTTTACCTTCTTGGAAAAAGTGCAAATTCTAATGCAACAGACACATGTTTCTGTTAGTAAATCCTCTTCAGTGGTACTTATTAAATGCTGAAATATTTCTGAATTTTGTTTATTCCGGGGTTCGCAACCGATCTGATGGAAATTCTCACGATATGGCCTTGCCTTCTCGACTTTGAGACTGAATAACTGTTAGGTACTTCTTTTATGTTGATCTTATCTAGCCAAATGTATTTCAGTAGCGCCCTCTGGTTTTATATTTTTAATTAAATTTTTTTACATTCACTTTACAGAGAGAGCGTGGCTCAAAATTTCCTGTAGGGTCGATTCAGTGGCATAATTAAATAAAACATATGGCCAAAATACATGCAGCATTGGAGGATGGTGCTTAAGCGTTCGTATGCAAACATTGATATAAAAGAGAACATATATAAGAAAAAAGATCAATGACAACAACGTGGACAAGAGCATTTCCCGACTCATCGATTAGATATCATGCGTTTCGTAACATTATGTCATAAATACATATACTTTTTAATTAAAGCAATTACAGCAAGCATTTGCATGACATTGCACCAACTTCATGAGGGAAAATCTTGCTGATCAAAGCAGTGTGTCTTGATAATAAACAATTAAAGCTTATTAAATGAAAATGAAACTGTATTAGTTAATCATATTTTATTTTACTTTAATTGCTTAGCCCAAAGGTCAACATATATGATTTCAATCATGAAAAATACATTTTGATACATAATATAAAATGATTCATTCCATTGTTGGACGTTCCATAAAGGTAAACTGTTACATAATCTTTTTATCTCTTAGACTTTAATCAACATTTTATATACTTTAGTGTTGCACCAATGCAGATTGATGGGTTCATTTACATACTGATTGTTATCGTTGTAAGGGATCTTCTTCTTCATCAACTTCTTCCTTGGTATGACCCTCCGCTTATCGGAGCACTCCCCAGAGGGGATAACATATTATCAAACATGACATTATATATCAAGACAATATTTCAAATTCCTCTCTTACTCCTCAATTAAGGTACCTTCCACTGTATATACAAGTGTATGCAGGGTAAGCAGGGAAGATGTGATTAGTGAATGGTCCGTATTTCCAACGGCCTTTAACGTACCATCACACGAAGCAATCTCCTCAGCCGCAGCTGCCGAGGGGCCACTCAGACCGTTTTAGTTCCATCCGAGTCAGAGAATAGGTGGCGCGAGATGATAAATCACCTCTGAGGAAGTCCGCCCTTAACGGGATTCGAACCTGGGATCTTCAAATCGAAATTCCGGCGCTCAACTGACTGAGCTATGCGCTCCACGATCCATGCTGCCATACTTTTCTTTGATTTTACATTACAATGTACATAACTATCTAGTGCACCTTATATAAACGCTGTAGAATAAAATGTAACTTTTGTCTTGAATTCCGGTTGAGCCATCGGTCTGATTGTTTCAGCAAAACATTATAAATCCACAGAAACTTCTAAATTCATTTTCACCGTCTTGTGATATTGTGTTCTTATTGTATAGACATGAATTGAAAATAGACTCGTAGAAATTCGAAACGACATCGCATCAAAGATTTATCTTTTAGACGATGCTTTATCTCGTTTTCTAAAAACAGTCCGTCATAATATCTACTTTCTTATGAATTTATATCTTCAATGGAAGTAAGATTATGTATATTTAATATTCTATAGCGATCATGCATCATATGACAGATTGCAAAGATGTCGACATATTTTTATCATGATCCGTATGTGCACATTCGTTTTGATTTGCAAATGCAAACTTTCAGGCACAACATACAATTCAGAGAGAGTATCAAGACTAATGAACTGCGAAAATACTTCCTTTTTAGACCTATTAAATTTGAAATATATACAATTAATTAGGAATCGATCCCCAGTGCCCCTATTCAAGGCAATTATTTTGCGAGGTAATCAAGCTCGTACTTCCTTGTCTTTTCCAATTGTCGGAATTAATTACCTTTTGTGGATGAAAAGGAATGATCGAGGGGAAGATTTTGTTCCTCTCGTACTATATCAACCCCTTGACATTCATATGCTCCACACATTACCACATCCATACAAATTAGACAAATCGTTCGTACCAGCACAAGGCGAACTTCCTCTCCTTTCAGGCATAGTCATTTGTATCTAGTGGCAAATTACCGTTCAGATGAGTGTACTTGCATAAAACGCATTGTCAGAACTTGCCTAAAACCCTTTAAACAAGTAAAGAGAGCATGACGGGAATACCCTCCAAATTACTATATTTTGCAATAAGAGCATGCCATCTCATTTATCAAACAATCATGATGATTCACGACATTAACAACATTTTGTTAAGATTTCTTCACACTGTGTACATGCAATTTATCTGAGGTGCAACTTACTTAATCTATTGATTCGCTATACTAACGAAATAATACCCTTACACAAGAAAAAAACATCGTAATGACACGTCAACGAAATGTTTACGATTGCTTTTCTTCGCAATCGCACTTGAAAAGGTGAACAGAATGTAGAATAGAGCCTTATCCACTTAATTCAAACATAGTAAATTAGTTCAGTTTCTTCAGTTTTTTTATTTCATGCATCTTCAAGGCGAGATCTCTTATGAAACCGATATGTTTGAAATTTTCCTACATTTGCCACCCATGAATCAATTTTGCCATCAATGTTACCAAAAGGAGTCATAATCAGACTGAATTATATTTTCTGATGCATTACATTTTTGAAACAAGCTGCAACACGTGGTTAACTGACTGTATAAGCATGGCAAGAATGGGACACCTTACCTTTATCTTCCACCTTATATATGTATGTCATCTAATATCATAAACATCTAAATGTTTTCAATACCTTTGCTATTTTAGAAGAATGTCATATGGACTTGTTAACCTTTTATCCTACAAATCTGTTGACGCCTTGTTGTGCAATTGACTACTATAATTCACATCAACTTACTTGATTATACTGTAGATTGAAGTGTTTCCTTAGAACATATATCGTCTGAGTGGGGAGATAATGTCTCCTTTTATCACGAATGTCAGTAATTATATTATTAGGAAAGTAGAAATGACAAGAGCAAAAGGATTCTATTTTCACAGGCTGTCAGCAAAGCTCGTTTCATACTTTTAACGAAAAGTCTAAAATTCAATACATGTTCCCACACAATTATCAGTACTTGTAAAGTATTTCCGATGGATTCTTCGATTTTGATATTTTTCGAAGAGAGTTTGCTTCATTGGTTACATTAACAGATTGTTGCAGATCCAGTGATATTAATAATCAGCAAATTAGATGACTGATCCTTTTGGTAATGAAAGGTACCAATTGAATGTTTCAGTAAGTGTTTTGAATATACTTCCCTGACATTGTCGCCATAGCACTTTCAATATAGACATTACGTCAGACAGTGCATAAATTTTATATATTTTCATTTCCATGCTTCATAAACATCGACGGCGGGTGCGGCTAGCCAACAGGGGATGCTTACTCCTCCCGGGCACCTGGTCCCACCTCTAGCTTGCTAGGGGTCCGTCGATGTTTAATTTCGTGCTCTATTGTGAGTGCTGTTGAGATTATCGTCGGGATCTTCTTTGACTCGTTTGTCTCACACTTATGCCCTTTGCCGTGTGGAGCTCGTAAAAAAGTTCCCCGCGAGGGGTTTGACAGTAAGTGTTTTGAATATACTTCCCTGACATTGTCGCCATAGCACTTTCTATATAGACATTACGTCAGACAGTGCATAAATTTTATATATTTTCATTTCCATGCTTCATAAACATCGACGGCGGGTGCGGCTAGCCAACAGGGGATGCTTACTCCTCCCGGGCACCTGGTCCCACCTCTAGCTTGCTAGGGGTCCGTCGATGTTTAATTTCGTGCTCTATTGTGAGTGCTGTTGAGATTATCGTCGGGATCTTCTTTGACTCGTTTCAGTGTTACACGTAATTGCTTTGTTGAAAAAAAAGCGATACATAGCAAGTGAAGGAAAAAAAGCGTAGCAGATGCACAATCCATAAAACTGTTCGTTCAAGTACGTGCTGTCTACGTGCTAAAAAGTAAACAAATCTTAAACGTCTTCAAATTCAATAGCGTAATGTATAAAAAAATAAATTTGCAGCATGGACCAGACATGCATATTTCGGGTACTTAACCCTCGTCAGTGATCCGTACGTGGTCCGTACTTCCTTCGTACGGACTTTGGAGCTCGCAGACAGAACGTAGCATTTTTTAGTGCAAAGAAAACTTTTTCTGCGTTCGGTATGCTTTCAGGTGACAGATTCACTGCAACTACGGGTTACGTGCGTGGCCAGTCCAGCCAACGTGCGCAATCCATGAGTGTTTAAATTTTTTTAGAGTAAGAAGCACGTATGGAATGCGCACTGTACATTTGCGTACTACGTATACGTTCATGCTATGTGCGTCGACCGTGCTTACTTAGTGCTTTTATTAGTTCAAATTTCCAGTATGCACGAAGAATATACGTATACCATACGTTGCAAGTACGTGCTCTGTACTTACATTGCGCGTTATCGTCAGGATCTTCTTTAACTCATTTGTGTCACACTTATGCCCTTTGCCGTGTTTAGCTGGTAAAAAAGTTCCCCGTGAGGGGTTTGACAGTAAGTGTTGTGAATATTTTCCCTGACATTATCGCCATAACACTCTCTATATAGACATAGCCCCAGACAGTGCATGTATTTTATATATTGTTTCATTTTCGTGCGTGAACATCGAAGGCGGATGCGGCTAGCCAACAGGGGATGCTTACTCCTCCCGGATAACTGGTCCCACCACTATCTTGCTAGGGGTTCGTCTATGCTCAATTTTGTGCTCTATTGTGAGTGCTGTTGAGATTATCGTCAGGATCTTCTTTAATCCATTTGTTCGCAGCTATCTTAACAATATTCCTAAAATCATAAGATTGATCATTTCTTCTTAGAAATACCTTAGGAAACACGCAAAAATATTGTTTAGCTGCACCCGAAACCCAAAAGACAACGGATGCAGCTAATAAAACAAGAACTGAGAAGAGAATGAGAGAAATAAACATGGAAAAGTACCAATCAGTTATTCGGTCTCCAAGTCAAGAAGGCAAGGCAAAATTATTAGAACTTCCATTGGAACAGTTGCGAACTTCGAACTTCATGGCAAGTCGGGTAGAATCAGCAAAATAACAAAATAATGTATATGACGTCAAATCCATAAAGACCCAAAACAAAGCTTATTTCAGGCGATAGAGCTGGAAAGAATTAATTATAACACCTCAAACAAGTGTCCAATACTTCTACAAGAAAAAAAGTGTTTATAATAATAAAAATACAGAAGTGTTGCAACTCTTTATCTTCTTGAAGAAAATTTCATACAAAATTTGAATGCACCTGACACGTGTTTTGGATATTAAATCCCCATCAGTGATGCTTCCAGCCAAAGTGATTTTCAGACACAGCCAATAGTCATTTCAGTGGCGCCCTCTGGCTTTATTCTTTTATATTTAAATGTGTGTAATTTAGTACCATAATTTATTGAACTATAGTGGGTTTGACATTGGAGTTTCCACTACTAGAGCATAAAACGGAAAAACAGCAAGTTTATCCTCATAAACGCAGGGTTATACACGTTATTATAAAATGTATATGAATTCGTTATTTATGTGAGTAATTCTTCTGAGAAGACATATTTTGTTAAATATACTTGTTTTCTTTTTACATTTTGATCTGAATTTACTTTTCCTACAATTAAACATCAAGAAGGAGCGATCAACAATTCTCTGAAATTCAATTAGCATTTTTTCGATAAACGTCTCGTCGTCTGTCGTACTTGATACGTGCGAGAGAATAGGGACACCGTGTGTGAATAGCACGTAAAAGTACTGCACCCGTACGTTTACCTGTTAGTCGTATATTCATGGTACGTTGTAAGC
Organism: Pinctada fucata; assembly: GCA_028142955.1. Classification (NCBI taxonomy): domain Eukaryota; kingdom Metazoa; phylum Mollusca; class Bivalvia; order Pterioida; family Pteriidae; genus Pinctada; species Pinctada fucata. The sequence continues at coordinate 45,446,578 of AP027112.1, read as the reverse complement.
ATAATGTAAGTACGTACCACTCACTTGCAATTACTTACAGCGCACGGGTGATGTGCGTGCGACGTATGTTGACGTACTCCTTCTCTGCTTTTGTCACTTTCTCCCTACGTCTTACGCCAGTATAAGATAATTTACAGAGGAACATGGAAATCAAAAAATAACAAACTGAAAATTCAACAATTGGAAAATAAATTATGTCAAAATTAAATAACAGGTAAGGCCAATGCACAGAGGGATATGCAACACGAGTGAACATGTTACAACAGTCATGTTAGTATAATTATTAAAAAAATCTTATCTATCAAACTTAATTGTCTATGTTATTACTGTTATGAGGATTTTCGTATTCCAAGTGTCTTTATGTATGGTATTCAACATTCAGGAATATTGATTAGCTGATAAGTACATATGTTCTCTAACGTAACATCTTTAGGGACGTCGGAATTCGATCCAAACTTGATTCCGATTGCGAATATCATTCGGAACCCGTTTTGCCTTATGATCTCTGTAGTTTCTTTTCAATCTGTCATGTTTACTATTGACTGGAGAAATAATTACCTAGAAAAGTAAAATCTCTATCGCGGTTACTAGTACAAAAATGCTAATTGTATAGTGCATCAGCTGACCACTTGCATTGTAAGGAACCATGCTATCGATATATAATTCTGTAATGTCGAAAATTTTGGATTTTTTCGTTGCAAGATATAACGTTTTCTTAACCACAAATTCTTTTTTTTTATTTTTTGAACGAAAGATTGTGACACGGAAATTCATTTTTTCACTCTAAAATAATAATGATATAGGATCGGAGGTAAAATCCTTTCACTGATCCTCCATTTGTCTTTGATCATATCTGAAATTAGATTGCAATAAATTTGAGCTGCTCATGTTTGACGAAAAAGCTTTCCGAAACCATGAAATTATTCAAGGGCGTACCATAATTTAGATTCTATTTTCTCAATAATTTAAGTACCATGGATGAAGACTTATGTCTATAAACATACATGTCAGGTGCACTGAATTGGATAATTTGATATCCTGAAGGTTGAATTCTTGCAGCAGAACTTCTCTAAGAAAGTCTTTAATTTGATAATAATTGTCTATATAAGACAATAGATATAGAATATTTGTTTTCCGTCTTTCCCATTTTCTGAGAGGTATCATCAGTCGGGCACGACAACACAAACCATCATGCATTATCATAAGGAGTTTTCGATAAAGAACTGAGTACGGAGAAAATGTAGGAATTTTCTACTGAGATTCAAATTATGTTTGTGTCTTCCTCGTTTAGCTCATATGAGTTAAAGAAGATCCTGACGATAATCTCAACAGCACTCACAATAGAGTAAAAATTAAGCATCGACGGACCACTAGCAAGCTAGAGGTGGGACCAGGCGCCCGGGAGGAGTAAGCATCCCCTGTTGGCTAGCCGCACCCGCCGACGATGTTTAAGCACGAAAATGAAAACAAAATCTAAAATTCATGCACTCTCTGACGTTATGTCTATATAGAAAGTGCTATGGCGACAATGTCAGGAAAATATATTCAAAACACTTACTGTCGAACCCCTCGCGGGGAATTTTTTTACGAGCTCCACACGGCAAAGGGCATAAGTGTGACACAAATGAGTTAAAGAAGATCCTGACGATAATCTCAACAGCATTAACAATAGAGCAAAAATTAAGCATCGACGGACCCCTAGCAAGCTAGAGGTGGGACCAGGTGCCCGGGAGGAGTAAGCATCCCCTGTTGGCTAGCCGCACCCGCCGACGATGTTTAAGCACGAAAATGAAAACAATATCTAGAATTCATGCACTCTCTGACGTTATATCTATATAGAAAGTGCTATGGCGACAATGTCAGGAAAATACATTCAAAACACTTACTGTCGAACCCCTCGCGGGGAACTTTTTTACGAGCTCCACACGGCAAAGGGCATAAGTGTGACACAAATGAGTTAAAGAAGATCCTGACGATAATCTCAACAGCACTCACAACAGAGCAAAAATTAAGCATTGACGGACCACTAGCAAGCTAGAGGTGGGACCAGGTGCTCGGGAGGAGTAAGCATCCCCTGTTGGCTAGCCGCACCCGCCGACGATGTTTAAGCACGAAAATGAAAACAATATCTAAAATTCATGCACTCTCTGACGTTATGTCTATATAGAAAGTGCTATGGCTATGGTCAAGTAAAAGGTACTCTTATAGGATTTGGTCTGATTTCAAATAATCGTTTTTAAGTTTTCTAAATATCAAAGTTGATTCTTGTGTGTGTGTCTTTTTTCAAAACAAATCTCCAAACAGTTTCCACCAAATGATCTCACAAAATAAAATTATCCGCACATTGCAGGATGTCTTTATTTATCACTGGTATAAAGCAGATGCATGTACCATCGGCCACCCATGATCCAACATGGCGACCCGCAATACCGATTCGTATGTTTACAATCTTCGATATCAATAATTAACACAGTGCAGGTTTGATTTTTACACTTAATGCGATTATTATGTATGATTTAACGCTCCACATTACATAATTTTGTAGATGATTGTAAAATATACGTTCTTTGCTGGGATTATGAAAATGACAAGGAAGTATGTACCAGTATTTGAGCATACTTTGGTGGTACTTTCATCAAATAATGCCCGGTACCTACATGTACATCATTGTAATTTTGATTTCGGTTTAGAAATAGTGTTTTACTTGGTTTTAATGATCAAATGCATAGACGCGTTTCTTGATCGAAAGATTACCTTCACGTTGAGTGTTCAATAATAGGGAAGTGTTCCAACTCTATACCTTCTTGAAGAAAATTACAACTAGCGCCCTCTGGTTTTATTTTCAGAATGTAAATTTGTACATTTACTTTTCACAGAGTGCGCGGATCCAAATTTCCTGTAGGGTCGGTTCAGAAGCATAAAACCTATGTCCAAAATAGCATTGGAGGGATGGTGCTAAGATGTTAACCTCCTTTAATTTCGATGATATTTTTCGATGAAATGGCATGTTTCCCAAATAGCAAAACACTATATGATGTCAAATTGATAAAGGGTCAAAACAAAGTTTCTTTCAGGCGACAGAGCTGGAAAGAAGTAATCAATATACTTAACAAACATCACGTCACGGGGGAAAGTTTAACTGCTTAACACTGCAACAAGAAATGAATGTTTATATTAATAATACGGAAGTGTTTTCAAATTTGATCTGTGTCAATTATTGATATTGAAGGATGTAAACATTGCCTGTCGCCATGACGGGATGTGGGTACCCGATGGTACGTGCAATTTCTTTACACCATTGATTTACATTTGAATGGTTATTTACCATAGAGATAAAATAAATTTCAATTGATTTAGATCCAAAAGTAACATAGCACTTTGTTAGAAGGCTTAGGTATAGTCTGATTATACTGATTTTGGAACTCCCATACTACATCTCCAGCCTTCCTATGTTTGTAAATACTAGTACTAGTTTGTGGATATTGGTATTGCTGAAAAGGTGTTGTTCGTAAAGGAATGTAATAAACAAGGGATAGATTAACGAACTTTCTTTCACTATTCTTAACTTATCTTACTTAAATCAATCCTCTTACACCAATAAGCTTATACTGACCGTGGAAGGTCTATAAAATAGACTGGTGTCAAATAAATCGCCCGTAAAACAATACGTTAGATAAAAAAACTCAACGTAGTGATCCAAAGCAACATTTCATTCAAAAAAAAAAAAAAATAAGAAAAAGATAAGGTAAGAAGTAAGGCTGCATTCAGAAAATCACTATTGAATCTTTAAGACCTGTGATTACCTCTTGGCGACACATTAACGTCTTTTTATTCGGCAGCACGGTTTCCTCTCCCACATAAGACTTTTCACTGTCATATTTTACGGGAATGGTTACTAATCTCTTTCCCCCATAGGCATGAAGTCTCGGGGAATAATCCAAGACAAATAATTGGCAAATTCCCCTAGGAGTTCGTGAGAAATGGAACATTATAGAAAATTTGATTATGATATCAAATAAGGCTTCGACATGAAATCGAAAAAAAAGCCTTTGTCCAAAATTAATGAATAATCCTCATCATGTATTTAAGAAAAGAACTTATATGTTTTGTCTGCCTTTGTAAACAAATTTTGTTTTCAAGCCTAGGTTCTTACCAAATGCGCTGCTTTATGAAATAAAATGACACTGCGAGAGGCCGTACTCTATAGATCTATACTTATTGTGTTCCTTTTGCATTTGATAACCATAATATTTAGCAAATGCTATATACTTGTAAAAAATATATTTGCTTTGTCTGTTTAAGTGTTAAACGTCTTCAAATTCAATAGCATCATTTAAGCAGAGATGAAATTTGCAGCATGGACCAGACATGCACGTTTCGGGTACGTAACCCTCGTCAGTGATCCCCAATTCTAAACAATGTGATACGACCAAATATTGATCAAGTTATTATGTCCAAAATGTACCGAAAGACGTAGCAGGATGGGTGGGATATGATGCTACATACAGGACTCACTTTTTCGAAATTTCAAGTAATTTTGATAACAGAAATTTTCGAATGCGTTGAAGAAACGATCAACCGAAGTTGATCGAACTTAAGACTGATAGTCACATTTCTTGATATGACATTTACATAACGAAAATGCTTCAAATTGTAATTTCCGAGCTACATATGAATGAAAACCTTCTACGTATTTTTTTTTGGGGGGGGGGGGGGGGGGGTGGGGGTGGGGGGGGTGGGGGAGGAGTAAGTCAGATTAAGAAAAACTATGAGTCTCTCTCCATCCTTCTTTCTAAGCCGGAAATGTGCTTTAATAGTTGTCCTATCATAACTAACGGCACATACAAATGAAAAAAAAAAGTAAGAAAAAATCCAATACTGTCATGTAAAAAAAGGAACACATGCGCACACGATTATAAGAAGCAACACAAAAAATGAACGCTTAATAGCCAACTTAACCAAACTTTGTTAGATACATATCATATGTAACATGATGACTTAACCATGTTGCAATCTCTTTTTGGTTATGTAATTGCAGTGTTTGTATCACTATTTATTGTTATTTTTGAATTTTGAGTTTGGTTTTTCCTTTGAATTTCACCGAATTAAAGAAGAAGAAGTTCGAAACATTTAGTTGGGAGATGAATGTGCTCAAAAGTTGAATTATTCCTATTCATGCTTTTGTTTGTTTTTTTTTCCATTGAAATGCTTTTTCAGGATTTAAATCATCCCTTTTTAAAAATATTTGACCAGCAATCATAATATTAAGAAATTACGTCAAATGAAAAAATAGCAACAGTGACTAACTAACTTTTCGCATACGCCGTTTTTTGTTCAGATGTTAAACGTCTTCAAATTCAATAGCATCATTTAAGACCAGATAAATTTACAGCATGGACCAGACATGCACGTTTCGGGTACTAAACCCTCGTCAGTAATCCTCAGTCTAAACAATGTAAAATGGCCAAAAAGTTGGAAAATTATTATGTCCAAAAATGTACCAAAAGACGTAGCAGAGTGGGTGGGATATGATGCTACAGGACCCACTTTTTAGAAATTTCAAGAAATTTTGTAACATAAAATTTCAAATGCGTTAAAGAGACAGACGATCAACCGAAGTTGATAGAACTTGGCTACATGTGCCCTCGGGGACTCTTGGTCCACTAGCAGTGACACTCACCAAGTAGTTCAAATGTTAAACGTCTTCAAATGTACGATTTTGCGTGACATAATGTTTGTTTTGCAATATAAACATGAACCATCAAACCACATATTCTGTTTATCCGTCTGAGCTTGCAATTGAAGTCAAAGAAACTACAAGGGAATTAATACAGCATCATATTTGGACATAATGTTGTCCTACGACACTGATGGTCACATGAACACCTCACTCTATGACAAACGTGACGACTTAGGTGTCGGCATAACACACCTTCCTTTTCTGTATATACGGAATTGCTCCAACTCTATACCTTTCCGAATAAAATTCTAACCAATTTATTATGCACCAAACACGTGTTTCGGATATTAAATCCCCACCTGTGATGCTTCCATTCAAATTTATTTTAGACACAGCCAAAATTCATTTCAGTAGCGCCCTCTGGTTATGTTTTTTTTTTAATCAAATTTGTGCAATTTGCAGAGAGTGTGCGGCTCTAAATTTCCTGTTGGGTTGATTTGTTTGTTTGTTTTGTTTCCTGTTTTATCCTTATTTTGTATACCTTTGGCTTATGATTTTCTGAATTATCAAAATTGATAATTCTGAAAATCATAAACCAAAAGCATACAAATATTTGTTATTTAAACTTTTGTATTATATAAGGAATCCTTTTTCCTTATGAAACCAAATGTAGCATCTGAGAATTGTATACATTGAAGACATATTGATATACATTGTTCCCATGTATAAGATCAATACTTTACTGAATATAATTCACTTTTTCGTTGTTTTGTTCAAACCGTCTGTTTTTGTGTTTTTCTTTTTTTTTCTTTGGGTATCAAACAATGTCTGTATTTCTGAAAGAAAACATGTCTTTGTTGTTTTTCTAAATTTGTGTTCACTATTTTGGAAAACATGTTGACAGAATTTGCACGCAACTGGTAACTATACCAAGAAAGTATATTATTATCATGGGTTTTATACGTCAGAAATGTTCGCACCTACTCACTTTTTAAGCGCTTGTAATCAGCGGTCAAGGACCATTCATAATGGATACATGATGAATCCATATAGGAACTCCTTGTGTGGATAAGATAGATCTTTTGAGTAGCGACAAATCTTTGAACGCATTCAAGTTAAATCTAACGTGATGTTTAGTGAAAGGACAAGGATTGCGTTTTAGAGTGGATTTATTGAGTTATGTTTGCTTGCTTTTATAGCATGGCCAAACACCCTACTACGGACGACCCCGGCAAATCTTATAGCATAGATTTCAATTTCTTTCTTCAATAGGCAATTGTATCACTTCATTTTTTTCTGTATTGCTATCGGCTATGGACAAAACGAGGTTCTGCATCAAGACCTTCTAAACAACTTTTTCACTTTGATAGTTCCAAGAATGTAAACTAATACATGTAAGTAGTCATGCATGAAGGAAAGGATCGATGTGTCGCATTTATCCTCTTTTTATAGATAAGAAACGAAAAAAAGCCCAAAACAAAACAAATGTTCCAGCTCTGCTGTTTGAGATAGCCTACTGAGTACCGAACAAACATGTCCAAGTAATGTGCACTAGGCATGAATCATTTCTTTAAAGAAGCCACATCAGTGCTACTTCATGTCAAAATGATGAAGCAAAGAAGCCGTAGAAATTCCGAAAGCATGGCATACCAAGGATGTATCCCTGTTTCTCAATTATGTAATTGCGAAATGTGTTTCTCATTGCTTAAGATGATGACAGACACGATAATGTTAAATCAGTGAATGAATGTAGAACACAAAAGCGGAAACCATAAATCATTTGCTGTCTTGTTTGTATGGTCATCCTACAGTGAGGAGATTATTCACATCACTATTATGCGTTCTTTGAGACCTCTTGATATAAATGTAACTAGGACAGTTGGCGGGATGTGCGCGCGTATGCCGGATAACCACACCACTTGCTACTGGCATGACAGATGGTCGTCGTAAGTCGGCACTGATTACCTTTTGGTCTAGTTAGTTTATGTATAGTCTTTTGTGTTTAACGTTTCTATGCTGTACTTTGTGTTCCTTGTGCCTTTTCCTTCTCCTGTGGCTAATCAAAAAGGGGATGACTACTCCTTCCGGGCACCTTCCCAACTCTAACTTGCTAGGGGTCCGTCGATGCTCAATTGGCGATCTACTCTGAAGGGAGGGGATCTATTGTGAGTGCTATTGAGATTGTCGTCCTTATCTCATGTCTTCTAATTATTTTACGTGGGGTGTTTTCATATTTTGCTGTGGGTGCTGCACCCAAGTGTTGTTGGAGAATTTAGCGTGATGTAATAAATTAGTGTGAAAAGTATGTGAAAATGTCAAATATTATTTTCATTGTAAATTGATTTAAAGAAACACAATAAAAGAAGATGGGTTGAAGTTTCTACATATGATTTCATTGACTGAGTAAATGGTTAGATAATTACAAGGAAGAACAGAACTTACAGAACTTAGTTTAATTCTTCATTGAGATATAAAAGCAAACATATAAAAAATAAGCAATCGTATGAAAGTGCACTAGGTCTAGACATAGCTTCAATAAAATGACAAATAATTATGTCTGAGTATGATTCAAACATTAGCTGTAGTTGTAAAGGTCACATAACTCCAGTTATCAAGGTATAATCTCTGTCCTAGTTCGTCAGAGTGTAATTAACAAGTAATACTTTGCGTCAGGGCAGTCTTATGTCGTAGTGATTTCATTCTAAGAATGAAAGATGAGTGTCAGATGTAGGCGTCATTTTAGAAAATTAATAATGTGAGATGAACCAAAATATCACGTACTGCCATAGCACGAAGTAGCTTTTCTTATGTGCCTTTCTAAAACTTTAAAGATCCCTATGGCGCGCATTATGTGTTCATGCTTTATGCCTTGCATTCTCGACTTTGAGACTGAATAACTATAAGGTACTTCTTTGATGTTTATTTATTAGAAGAGATCAAGAATGACTTCAGAATGACATGGATATTTGATTTAAGTCATTCAAAACGTATTGAATTTATTTTATTTTAATCTACCAATTTATGTTTTCTTCATTAAAGGAAACATACGCAACAAAATAATGAAATTACGACAAATAATGACAATGCCCTTAGCATGTTTAAAATCGCAAGAACTAGATATTTGGAAAGTGATAGATGTTTGATGTGACTTCACATAAACAAATTTTAATAGAATTGAAATGGAAGCGCTAATAAAATGTTAATCATTTATACAAAACGATTTTGCGATCTTCGGGATTACTGAGTAACCGGAAAGCGATGGGCTCACGCAATTCGCATAACCACAGCATTTGGTTATAACTTTAAAGATGGCTATCCGAAGCCGAAATCATTTTTTGCTTTTCTTTTGTGTTTAGATTTGTGTCGTGTTTGGTGTTCTGTGTCCCTTTTGCTATTCTTTGTACTTGTCGGTTCAGTGTTATCATATAGCTATATTTCCGTGTTTCGCTGCAGTTGCTGCAACCGAGTCTTATTGGAGATCCCCTCCTGTGTGTAAACATTATGATTGCATTTAGAAATTAAACCATAGATTCAACTGTAAAAAAATCATATTTATTTAACTATGCTTCTCAATCGACCCTACAGGAAATTCGGAACCGCGCACTCTCTGCAAAGAAATTCACAAATTTAATTTTAAGTTAAAAAAAACTAAACCAGAGGGCGCTACTGAAATGAGTTTTGGCTGTGTCTGAAAATAACTTCGACTGGTAGCATTATGGATGAGGATTTCATCTCGTGTCACGTGTCTGGTGTATTTGAAATTGGTTTGAAATTTTCTTCAAGAAGGAAACGAGTTGGACCTTTTCAGTATTACATGTATCATATGTATGACATTTGAGAGGCTGGTATACTCTGCTTTGTTTTGTTTTGTTTGTGGAACGTAAGTATAGAATTGGGATAACAAAATGAACATGGACATTCAAGTAATCATAATTCTGAATGGCGAAACTATACGAAAAAGGTGTGAGTCAAATCTAGCTAAAATATACCATTAAGTAATGAAAAAAATAGTCATATTATAGGAGATAGGGGGTAGCTACAAATAATTATCTTATTTGAATATAACCTTTTTGTTATATTTAGTTGTAGAAAATATTCACAGGCTACAAAGCAACCTTAAAGCTACCAATTTTTTCCTCAGTCCGTCTTTTCTCCTGCTCAATGTTCTTTTTTCTGTTTTTCATGTTCCAATACTTCTCAAATGAACGTTGTCGGAAATTAACGGGCATTAAAACTTCAGAGAATATAACGAATGTAAGGAAATAGTAATAAGGAAATTCCGCCGACTAGCTTATTTTTTTTTAGATTTCCTTCTGTCCGGTTTAATCATTCTGCATTCAGAGGAGTAGACAAGACCGTCCCCCATATTTATGTAATTCCATTTTGTCTATCTTCGAACTCAACATGCAAAGACATGATATTGATTTCTATGGAAGCAATTTCTAAGAATTTATGACACATAAAATTAGGATAAGACTTCAATAGGGCCTCCGGTAATTAGAACTATTCAAATTTTTGACGGAGCGAGACGGATATAAGATAAAGCTCTGACACAGATTCAAAATATCAAGATATTGCAGTAATATGACATAGATACCGGCGAATATTATGACTTAAGGTAGTCGATCCATAATTATTGATTATTATAATTATTATAATAATTAAAATATCGATCCATAAAATATAATGAATATATGTTTGAAAAGGTCCTTCCGAGACTGTCATTTTGAAAATTGTTTCAATGAAATCGGACTTTAAATTAAAAAAAAAATCAGCATAAAGAACTTTGAAGACGAAAAAACAATTCAATTATGTGTGAATTAAATTATATGAATTTAATTGGAGTATTGTAGTCGTGTTTGGTATCAAATGAAGTCTTACAGATGAATATGTAAAGAAAATGCAAAAAGTCATTGAAATAAAGAATGTGTATTTAACACTGCTGAGTTTGTCGGTACATCAAAGATATACCTATCGTTACCGAATATCAGTATACTATTAGCATATCATTAGTCATCGACAAAATTCTTAATTCTGCGCGTAAGTAGGCAGTTATGGGTTTTCAACCTAAAATCCATTCATCATGATTCTAGACATTTTGACGCCCTTTATCGATTTGACATCATAGATATTATTTTGCAATGTCGACAACTTGTCATTCCATTCGCCGAATTTAAAGGAGGTTAACATCTTAGCAACATCCCTCCTATGCTATTTTGAACATGTTTTATTTGGACATGCTACTGAATCGACCCTACAGGAAGTTTGGAGCCGCCTCTCTGTAAAGTAAGTGTACAAATCTAAATTCAAAACTTTAAAGAGGGCGCCATTGAAATGAATTTTGGTGGCTCTGCTGGAACCATCACTGATGAGAATTCAATATTCGAAACACGTGTCTGTTGCAGGAAAAATTAGTTTGGAATTTTCTTCATGAAGACATAGAGTTGGAACACTTCCGTATTATTCTTAGATAATCCGATGAATTGTAACCCTTATTAGAGCTTTACCAATCACGAACGGTTGTTGCACTACGAACTTCATACATGCAAATGACAAATATGGACAATAACACCGTGGTGTATCACGTGAAAAGAAAATAATCTCTTGCATGGGAATCCCCTTCGATTAACAAGGTAAATGCTGTCTAAATCTACATTGTATGAATTTATTCTAGGCCTATCATACGGTCATCGTTATAAATTATATGATGGTCATCTATTCTGGTCAAGAATAGAGGTATGCCCAGAGAACACTTGAACAGAAAGTTTTGTTTATTTACGTGCACCATATCACAACATGTAAACAAAATAGAAAAATTTCTGTTTAAGTGTTCTCTAAATATTCTTCTATTCTTGACCAGAAAAGATTACTATCATATTCATAATATTGATGCTCATATGATAGGCGTAAACTAGTTTCATATAAAGTAGATTTAGATAGTATTTACCTTGTTTAATCGAAGGGGATTCCCTTGTAAGAGATTATATGCACATCACGTGATACGCCACGGTGAATAATGATATCCCAATACACAGTACAAAATCGATACCTCATGAAATCACAAACCGAAAGCATACAAATGACAAATATGGATAATGACCATATCACTGTATACAGCACAAAATCGATAATTCAGAAAATCAGAAACCGAAGGCATACAAAATCAGGATAAAACAGGAAACAAATCAAACAAACAAAAACTTCCACCATATGAAAAGAAGCGAACTCCCATTATGGGAGTGAGACCAGGTACCCAGGAAGAGTAAGCATCTCCTGCTTGCATGCAACACCCGCCGCTTCAATTCGGTAGAACTGTCACATCCGGTTACTTCCATTTCGGAAGACGTAATGTACAATCTTTGGTTGAATGGTTCAAATGGTCTATGACAGAATATCATTCACCATTCTGGAGAGTGGGACATCATAGTGTATGACGAGTTCCCCATATCGACCGTAGAACTTCCTCAGTGACGATGTTAGTCGGTCACAAACATATCCCTGACCTAACTCTTAGAACAAAATTCGTATATTTGGTACTTGCTCTGGCATAGCGTATCAACTGAGATATGAACACGCCATAAGCAGGCGATGGAGGGATGTTGCTACTCAGAAAGGGAAAGTTTGTAATGCTGAAATTGAAGTCGTTACGTTTGTCATAGAGAATCAGGATAAAACAGGAACCAAATCAAACAAACAAAACCCCTCCACCACATGAAAAAAAACGAACTCAAAATGTAGGAGTGAGACCAGGTGCCAAGGAAGAATCAGCATCTCCTACTTGCATTCAACACCCGTCGCTTCAATTCAGCAGAAATATCACATCCGGTCACTTCCATTTCGGAAGGTACAAGCATAGTCTGTGGTTGGATGGTTCCAATGGTCTCATTATACGGAAGTGCACAAACTCTATATCTTCTTGAAGAAAATTTCAAACCAATTTTCAAGCACCAGACACTGTTTCGAGTATTAAACATCATCAGTGATGTTTCCAGCCAAATCATTCACCACTCTGGCCAATGGGACATCATAGTGTATGACGAGTTCGAAAATGTGAGGGGTTGAAACATAGCGAATAATTGTCTAGATTTATAAAATATCCATAGCATGCTGAACCTGTAAAATTGTGGAGATGAGATGCCTCATGTTTACTGAAAATAAAACTACATTATCCATTCGCAAATTAATTACTGAATATTCTGCTTATCATTCATAATGATGTATGCGGTACCCAGTATGAGCGAGTTATGTTGCTTTCGTATGAACGTACTTCGCCGTGTACCAACCGTTTGTTATTGGTTACTGTGTCTTTCCGCACCATGTGTGTTGTTGCATTGCTGTGGGTACTGCAACTGAGTCTGGTTTGAGATCCCCTCCTTTCTGATCTATAATCAAATGAATTGAAGAAGTTTTTTAATAAAAAAAGCCAGTACAGTACTGTGACAATACAATTATTAAGATAAAATGTTACAATATGTAGTTCTATATAGAATATGAAATTTAATCGAAAAATGAGTTAAATTTTCTTGTACACGTGATATTTTAAGTTATATAATTCAAGTGAAGACTCGTAGAAGGTATAAGGAAGGACGATACATCGATACAATCAGTTAATTTCATAGCTTTCAAACTAAAATTTACAACGTAAGGTTCAAAAGGATATTACATGTCATATAAAATGCAATATGAATGGCAAATATGCAGTTATATGACAAATATGGATAATGACCATATCCCTGTATACAGCACAAAATCGATAATTCAGAAAATCAGAAACCGAAGGCATAAAACAGGAACCAAAGCAAACAAACAAAAACCTCCACCACATGAAAAGAAGCGAACTCCCGATATGGGAGTGAGACCCAGAGAGTTAAGTGAAGCAGCTTGAAATGACAATGTTAAACGTCTTCAAATTCATTAGCATCATTTTCGAGCAGATAAATTTACAGCATGGACCAGACATGCACGTTTTCGTGAGTGATCCTCAATCTACACAATGTATTATGACCAAAATCTGTGAGAATTATATGCTACATATACCGAAAGACGTAGTAAAATGGCTTGGATATGATGCTACAGGACCCAGGTTTTTAAAATTTGAGAAATTTTGTAAACAGAAATTTTCAATGTGTTTGAAGAAACGACCAACCGAAATTGACCGAACTTTGCTACATGCGACCTCGGGGACTCCTGGTCCACAAGCAGTGACACTCACCAAGTGGTTCAAATATTTAACGTCTTAAAATTCATTAGCATCATTTAAAAGCAGATAAATTAACGCCATGGACCAGACATGCACGTTTCGGGTATTCAACCCTCTTCAGTGATCCTCGATCTAAACAAACTTTTCTCAATTGATTTTATCCTTAAGGATACGCGTTTCAAATATATGACGAATGAAAGGTACACCAGAAAGTTAAATCTTGATGAAATTGGAAAGCGCATTTTTAATCTTAAATTCATAAAAAATTGTTTGTTGAGGATATAGACCCTTTCACATTATCTGCGGTACTGAATATGGATATCAGTTCCGGGGAACAAACATCAGATAGCGCATACACCGATGACGTCATTTGATCGTTAAAAGACGTTTTTGGTGGAACAAACAAAATACTATTCCGCGCTTGACCTCCTAGAATAACCAAAATGTCGTCACTGGTGCATGCGCAATCTATTACTTGTCCCCCGGAACTTTCAAATCTAGTACCGTACTTGTCTCCCGGAACAGACCTTCAAATCTAGTACCGCAGATAATGTGAAAGGATCTGATCGAAAACCGATAAATAAGTCGCATTCATTGTATCCTGGGTTAGTCTGGCCTGTTGTTTACCTTTCAATAGTGTGTACAAAGAGATATTGTAGAGTTTAAATTTTCACATTACCGCAGTTTACTTGTATTTTACACAGACCCGACATAACAACATTTGAAGTAACAGTTACCTCTAACTGTGAAGTCGTATCTGATTTATGACGTCACAATTAGAAATAACACCAAAAGTGGTGATGTCGGGTATTTGAGTGTCTAAAATGCAAGTAAATCTGTAATATGAAGAAGGTCAATTGTATTGCCAAAAGCCTTATGGTACATGTGCGTCATCTCTCTCTCTCTCTCTCTCTCTCTCTCTCTCTCTCTCTCAGAGCGTCCTCTGGAATACCGTATTCATATGGGCGCTTGCTAGCGAATAGACCCTACAGGAAACGTTGAGCCGCACACCCTCTACAAAATGAATACACAAAAATACAAACAAACAAACAACATGTCTGAAAATCACTTTGCCTTGAAGTACTACTGATGAAGATTTGCTATCATAAATACATGATTGGTATATTAAAATTGATTCCAAATGTTCAAGAAAGACTAGGTTGAACACATCAATTATCTAAGTCCGTAAAAGAATTTGAAACATCGTCTGGGTTCTAAATTTAACATGAGCTCGATATAGACGGCAATGCACTGTCTTTTTTTTCCTATGCCAAGTTTTGTATTTGTCAATAGGAAATCAAGTCAAACCACGACATTACTGCTATTCACATGACGAGCGAAGTTCATTATTACATCAAACTACGTCTCTACCAAAGTCTACATTGCAATATTGGAAAATAAGATTTAGTGACAGGATGCAATCAAAACAACAACAGAGATAACAGTACATGAGAAAACATCCTGATCATGTTAAACGGTAAATAAATCGAACAAAACAACAATATTATATAAATATGAATGACAACACAAAAATATAGACAAAATGTTTAAGCATTCTTTATTGAAAGGAGGACGTACGAATGTTCCATGAAAAATGGTAGGAATAAACCTTTACCTAATTATCAGAATTACCTTTCCGAACCTAGATTTTATAATGTAAGAAACCATGCCATGACATTATTTTGTAGAATTTTGAATTGTAACCTTATACGTGATAACTGGTATTTCAACATTAAAACGATTCAAATATGCTGTCATTTGTAAAATGTTTGCCTAAATATGTCATGTCAGGTCTTAGAAATAATTGGAAGATCGACTACTTTGAAATTCTTAATGTTCAAAACATATATTTAATGGAATTTTTAACTACATCGCTTCTGCTTATCAAGAGGACTTATCTTCGATGTTATAGACGAGGATTATAAAGATGACATTTTGACATGGTGACGAAATACCGCAAATCTGTACCTTAGAGTCATTTAAGGACATAGATACTCTTAACGATGCTCCTTAGTTTCAAACTAATTGACCAAATTTAGCTACCAGGATGGGATACATTTTCTTAAAAAAAGAGCACTATGAATCTAGGCGAGCCAAATCTCCAGGCATTACAAGCACCCATACCTAAGTACATGTAGTACAGAATTAGATTTTGAAAGATATTCATAATTGGCCGGAAGAGAGAAAATCCAAACTATGATTTGATGAAAATTGTGAAAATGACGACAAAATGTTACATAGCCAGTTAAGGACAACGATATGCTTTAGAGGGGTACTCTCTATTTTCGAGATAATTAACTAAATTAACCTACAGAGAAATAGATACATTTCAATTATAAGTTCAGAAACCCTTTGAGACTAAACCGAGCAATATATCTGGGTATCACATGCACCGATGCCAACCTCAGTGGTGGAATATAATCTTTAAAAATATATTCGATGCAAAAGTTTATGTGCACTGTATGTTCATTTCAACAGCGTATCACCAGGGGTGGTAATGGTTGGAAAATATCAAATCTTTGAGCGCATCATGTCCTTTCATGTATTTATCAATGTCAATAAAATTTAGTTAGGATTGGTTCGTTACTTGTCCGAAATAAAATCTGCATAGAATTTAATGATTTTGAATTAAACAACGGAATATTTCATGCATTTTTACACCAATGATAAGATGCCTACATCGGAACGTTGAATTAATGAGCGATTTTTTCCTTTAATTATTGCGGAGATACCCGTTTTTCTCATCCACTTGTGATTGACGTACTGTACCAGAGCATAATCAAAGAAAATTCGACATCATTAATAATAAAGAATAAGGGTCAGTCTGGGAGAACATAATTAAATTAAAGTTCTTATTATTTTGATGATGTCGGCGTACACAGAGATAACGAGTCGCATTCACTATGCTCACAAAGGATTGGCATACCTGACATAGATACGGACTTTTGTTCACTGACGGAATGTTTTATGAATTACATAAAGTAACTCGGTGATTAATCTCTTGTAAAACTCGCTTTAAGTGCATCACATATATACTGCATTACGCATCAGTTCCGATCGCATAACATTTTTTACAGATCTTATCTCCTTAAAGTAAAATCCTAATTGACAATTACAAAAATTAATGCATGATATGCGGTTACATTTGTTAGAGGCAACGCTTTCTACAATCCATAATGGTGTTATTTTCTAATGTGCCCTAGATATATTTAACTTACAAGGGTCACATTGAAGCTTGATAACATCTTCTATGTCTGTACTTTTAGCGATATCGTAAGAATATGCTATAATTTTTAACTATGGGGAAATTTATCTTTGCATTTTGTTGGCTATTTGGAAGATTTCGTTTTGGTCATTTTTTACTTTCAGCATCTCAAATATTCATGCTTAGGATATTATTATGTTCGAGTACAATTATCAATATAAAGACAAGATATGAGCATATAGGGCATTAAGGTCATTACGGTGGTATAGTATAGTATAGTTTAGTATAGTATAGTATAGTATAGTTTATTATACTTATATAGTACTTGTATCAATAGGTCAGTTATGGAGTACGTAAATTGCCAAAATTGAATGGATAGAATGAAGTCAAAATGTCAAAGTTATGATCCTTAAATTGAACGGAAGTTTAATTTTCACCCTAATTGTTCTGTTTAATGCAGGTGATGACCAAGGGGTTACCAACATGTTTTGATTTCCCTTCACATAAGGAAAATAATCGTATTTTGATTTTAAGACTAAATCTCTTAACACGGATCAACATTTTTTTTTAGCATATTGTTATTAAGAAAATTGTGTGAACCAATCCTACTACGTCTTTTGGTACATTTTGGAAATAATGATATTCACAATTTTTGGCCAAATAAAATTGTTTAGATCAGAGGATCACTGACAAAGGTTCAGTAACCGAAACGTGCATGTCTGGTCAATGCTGCAAATTGATCTGTTCTTAAAATTATTGATGATATCGAATAATTATGAAGACGTTTAACATTGTAAAGACGTGTAGAAAAAAATCTGAATCCGGGAATATGTTGATATGAACAAACATTGTACTTTATTATATCAATCTACATTAATTTAAAGAAAGAGAAATTACAGTATGTTGATATTAACAAAAATTGTCCTTTCGCACTTTCCATGCTGCGATATTATCATGTTTATCTGTTCTTAAATGATGCTATTGAATTGAATTTGAAGACGTTTAACATTTCTACCAGATGGTGAGCGTCACTGTCCTCGAGGGCACATGTAGCCAAGTTCGATCAATTTCGGTTCAACGCATTCCAAAATTTCTGAAAATTTCTTGAAAATTCTAAAAGCGGGTCCTGTAGCATCATATCCCGTCCATCCTTAGATAATCATTTTCACATTCTTGGTCCACATTATGTTGTTCAGTTTGAGGATCACTGACGAGGGTTAAGTAAACGTGCATGTCTGGTCCATGCTGCAAATTTATCTGAATTTGAAGACGTTTAACATTGTAGACTGTTCTCTTAATCCGGGTAAAGACGTGTAGATAAAATTTGAATTGTTTATCTGACAATTCATCCGGGGATATGTTGATATTAACAAAAATTGTGCTTTCATATTTTAATCTACATTGATTCAAAGAAAGGTAAATTTGAGTATAAATGATGCAGATTTTAAAAAATTTTACTACATATCAAAACAAAGACTACATTGGACCCTACATCCTTACTTTACACGATATAGAACCATATCCCAATATAAGGACATTCGAAAATCATTAATCAAAGGCCATACAAAACCATGATAAAACAGGAACCAAAGCAAACAAATAAAAACTCCACCATATAAACATAATAAAGACAAAACAAGTACCCATCAGTTAGTCAGTCTCAAAGCCGAGAAGGCAACGCAAAATCATTTGAATTTCCATTGGAGCGATTGCGAACCTCGGAATGAATAACATTCCGATGCGCGATCGCGTGTCAAGGAAGAATCAGCTTCGCCTGATTACAAGCAACACCCGTCGCAACATCTCCATGAAAAATTGTCAAATTCTGTGATTGTCTTGATTTACATATTGATGGACATATCAGGTTAATATTTCTTTTTTAGTGATGATGACAGCTATTCTATCGCTATCAATAATGTCACTAGTACTGCGGGTTCTAATATTCCTTTACTCGTACGAAGTACGTACCCTCTGGAAGCGGGTTCTAATATTCCTTTACTCGGGTTCCTTTACTCGTACGAAGCTGAATTCATTTAATCTCTGGTCTTTGAAGGGAAAAGATACTTAGCTGACTTCAACTTCACTTACAGATACATAGACGATGTGTTGTCCATCAATAATCCAAAATTCGCGGATTACCTGAGCAGCATCTATCCTTCGGAGCTTGAAGTCAAAGAAACTACAGAGACAAATAATTCAGTATCCTATTTGGACATAATGTTGTCCTACGACACTGATAGTCACATGAATACCTCACTCTATGACAAACGTGACGACTTCAATTTCAGCATTACAAAATTAAAATTTCCATTTCTGAGTAGCAACATCCCTTCATCGCCTGCTTATGGCATGTTCATATCTTAGTTGAGCCGCGCACTCTCTGTAATGTAAATGTAAAAGTCCGCGTACTCTCTGTAATGTAAATGTAAAAATCTAACTGCAAAAAATTAAAGAGGGCGCTACTGAAATCATTTTTGGTGGCTCCGCTGAAGGCATCACTGATGAAAATTTAATATTCGAAACACGTGTCTGTTGCATGGAATTAGTTTTGAATTTTCTTCAAGAAGGTATAGAGTTGGAACCCTTCGACATTATTGATACGCTATGCCAGAGCAAGTGCCAAATATACGCATTTTGTTCTGAGAGCTAGGCGTCTTTCAGATAAGCTGCTCAGTAAGGGATATGTTTGTGACCGACTAACATCGTCACTGCGGAAGTTCTACGGTCGATATGGGGAACTCGTCATACAATATGATGTCCCACTCTCCAGAATGGTGGATGGTATTCTGTCATAGACCATTTGAACCATTCAAACAAAGATTGTACTCTGCGTCTTCCGAAATGGAAGTAACCGAATGTGACAGTTCTACCGAATTGAAGCGGCGGGTGTTGCATGCAAGCAGGAGATGCTTACTCTTCCTCGACACCTGGTCTCACTCTCATATCGGGAGTTCGCTTCTTTTCATGTGGTGGAAGGTTTTGTTTGTTTGCTTTGGTTCCTGTTTTATCCTGATTTTGTATGCCTTCGGTTTCTGATTTTCTGAATTATCGATTTTGTACAGTATACAGGGATATGGTCATTATCCATATTTGTCATTCTTTTATTTTACCCCCTTAGCGACCAAAGAACTTTCTCAAATATGATATTAGCCTTTGTGTTATATAACCCTGAATGAGTAGTTAACTGTGAAATTTTTATATTTGGAACATGCCCTGGCGTACAGTATCAGCTGAGAAACAAAAACGTCATAAGCAGGAGAAGACTAAATATTGCTACTCATAAAATGGAAGTTAGTTATATTGAAACCTGAAATCATGAGGTTTGTCATACAGAGAGATGTTCAATGGCACTTTGTGTCGAAAGATAGAAGTATATCCAAGTACGAAATTGATCTATCCCTCTCGGTTGTTTCCTTGATCTCTAGTTGATGAGGATAGATTTTATGTTGATGATCTTTAAAGTTCGGATTATTGATGGACAATACGTCATCTATGTATCTGAAGGTAAAATTGAACTGAGATGCGATGTACTTTCGTCCAGCCGAGTATCTGATGGAATACGGTTCCTCCAAACAACACAAAATATTGTCAATAAAAAAACAGAAGCATCCGGGTGATATCGTCTACGGTATACTATTTGTTTGAATCAAAGTGTTGCTTAACGGAATATGTATCCTCCCTTCCAATAACAAGGTATTTGAATCTCCTGTTCCCATTCTTTGAAAGAAGGGTGTTTGGAATAATATTGGACAGTCTGTTTTTTAGCTTTTGGTGTGGAATGATATTGTAAAGCGTGGAGAAGTCTGAAGACATTCGTATGCTGGTAATATGATTGAAATTAGTGCCTTTTCAATTTCCGAAATTTCCTTAGAATTCTTTAGGATCCACATTTGATTGATTTCATTTCTTGAATATGTTGTATCCCAATAAGCGAACACACAATAATGCAGTGAGACCAGGCGACAGAAAGAGGCAGCATCCCTGCTTGCATGCAACATCCGTCGCTTCAATTTCATAGACATGTGACATCCAGTTACATCCACTGAAAAGATACAACTATTTTTTGTGGTTGGATGGTTCCAATGGTCTAAGACAGAATATCATTTACCATTCTGGACAATAGGATATCGTAGTGTATGACGAGATCCCCGTATCGACCGTAGAACGTCCTCAGTTACGATGTTAGTCGGTCACAAACGAATCCCTGACTAAGAAGCTTATCCGAGAGAAGCCTAGCTCTCAGAACAAAATCTGTATGTTTAGAACTTGCTCTGATATAACGTATCAATTGAGATATAAACAATCCATATGCAGATGATGATGGGATATCACAACTTAAAAAACGAAAGTTTGTGATGTTAAAATTGACGTCATCACGTTTGTCATAGAATAATGTGTTCAAGTGACCATCGGTGTCGTACGAAAGCATTATGTCGAAATGGGATGCTGAATTATTTGTCTCTGTGGTTTCCTTTACTCCAAGCTCCGAATGATAGATTCTGCTGAGGTAATCCGCGAATTGTGGATTATTGATGGACAGTTCTTCATCTATGTATCTGAACCTAAAGTTAAGAGCTAAGTGTTTGTTTTTTCCTCAGCAGAAATCAGAGATTGAATGAATTCAGTTGCGTACTAGTAAAGATAAATATCGGCAAGGAACGGGGCACAATTGATTGCCATTAAAATGCGCTGACTATCTGTTGAAAGCCCTTTCCTCCAAAAGCCACAAAAAATGTTGTCGATCAGGAAGAATACCATGTGAATTATATCTGATTCAGTGTACGTATTTTTAGAATCAGACCCTTCTTTGACAAAGTTGGTTTTGACATAGTTAACAACAATACATTTTAAAACAGTCAAAATTACTTTCGATTGCCATTTTTGCTTGTAATGGCATTGCTTATAATTTCTTCGAGTCAGTCTTTCAATTTTGAATGAGGGATTGTTTTGTAAAGTGCCGAAAATTCAAATGCTGTGATCAGATGGACATACTTGTAATGATTCAGATCTTCGAAAAGTTCCTTTGAATTCTACGATTTCAGATTTCCTTATTCTCTACAATCTCATGAAGAGAAAGTAAGGGATCTCCTATAAGACCCAATTGATCAAGCACCGACAGCACAATACTATAGGTAAATATGTCGACGTTCCACTGAGCACGGCAGAACAATCACGCATGAAAAGTATCACATAGACATCGCAAAAATGTTTGCAGAGGGATCATCGTAATATACATGTACATAATAGATTTTTGGGCATTACATCCAAACCGCTTTTGTGTATGCTGTGTCAGAATGTCCAAATCAGTCTATAAAAAGAGAAGAGAACAAAAAATGAACAAAATATCAAAAGGAACATGTATTTATCATCCCTTTAACCTATTTTTTTTTTATCTCTAATCTCACGAATTAAAGGGGATTGATAAATAATTTTCTTGACAGCATTTCATTAGAGGAGAACGAATAAAATATCTTTCTTCCGATGCAAAAGAAACAAAATCTGCTAAAGCAGTCGGTAAAAGAAAAAAAAAGGATTAGTAAGATCTTTGATATTACGCCTCATTAAGCTAGAGTTTGTTTCTTTTAGGAAAAAAAGACCGCAACTCTCTTAAAATGGATCTATTCTGTAGAAATCCTAGATTATATTGGAAAATATGATAATCGCCTTAAGATTTTTATTGTACTGAAGACTTAATGACGCTATTGAAGAAAATGTGTTGTCCCGATCCGAGGAAGAAAATTTGTACCTTTTTGATAGCTTGAAGGGATAGATTGAATTTCTTTTTTTTTTTTTTGTCGTGAAAGAAATGCAATAATTTCATAGAAATCATATGTGCTCGTGGACGGACGTGGTTTCATTTGTGTTTTATCATTTCATTTCATTTTGTTCGGATTTTTAGAAAAAGTCAGTCATGTATCCCGAGATGGTCCCCGGCATGTACATTATTTATATATGAAAATTATATAAAAAAGCCGGGGACCATCTCGGTATACTTAATTGACTGATTATCCACGTCCACGAGTTCCAATGATAAAAATCCCAATGGAGCACGCTGAAGTCCCCATCAAAGGCAAAGAAGGCAATCGAAAAAAGAAACATGTAATAAATGTCACGCACGTGAAAAACCAAAAAGTCATGAATGTATCGCTGCCAACCCCTTCACTCTGCCTAAATTTGTTACATTTACATTTCTTTCAGAGACAAATTGTCACATGGAAATTTCCATTTAAAAGGGGCGTTTTTTCGGGGGGGGGGGGGGGTTAATGTGTTTTTAGCCATCCCGTTGACACATCCCAGACTAGAGATGAATTGTGTCATACTATACCAAATAAATTTAACATGCGGAGACTTGCAACACGAGTGACAAAAAATCCGATTAGAGAGTGGAAGTCAAACACTTCCCAAAATCAGAATCCAAACCTCAGAATCAACAGACATACATTACCTTGAAATTTTGACATCTAGAAATACTTCCCGGTTGAATCCCTGCGAGGACCAACCCTAGACGTCAGCCGTACGTTTGCGCACCAAGATTTCTGGTGTTTTATAATAACGGATTACGTAAATGGTCAACATTAGATAAATGTCCAATGGAAATGCTGATAGCTAAAATATAAAGAGTTACCACCAAAACAACGGCAACTTTCATCATAACGCCGATCTCTTTGCGCCTCGCGAGATGTCATCCTTTTTTGTATTTTTCATTTGTCTTGGCTGGTTGCTATGCAAATGTCGAATCTAACTTCGTTATTTGCAAGCTATTTTTTATCTATACTCACAATTTTCTGTTAATATAATGTTCAGGCATTGCTGTTTAAATCTTGTTGCCATTGAAATTTGCTCTAGAGTATTAAAGAAAATAAATACTTACTTTGGAGACCCCAAGGTTGTTGGGTTTATTTTTCTCTCATAGTAGCCCATAAAAGAGTGTTATGATAAAATAAGACTGTGAAAACTTATACCTGCAGACGGATTATACAAAACAGGACAGGAGGGAAAACAAAGGAACAAAGAAATCAAGCAAAGGGCAATAGGCCAAAACTCTCTCGTCAACGTGAATATCTTTGGCTCGGGTGAGCTTAAATTGTTGAAACAGAAACGATTATATAACGAGACCTAGAGACTTACATCAGTGACTGTGACTGAGGGTGTCTTGTACATTTGGCTAATGTGTTTGGCCGAATTTCGGAATAGACCCAGCATCAGGTCAGACCCCTGTCCTCATTGACAGTAAGGACTCCTCTTGGCGTCCGGTCTGCAATGATCATTTGTGAGAACATTTCAGAACCTATTTTGAAAAGGATAATAATTTTGATTCTTTGCCATCCATCTGATGAATTTAGCAGAGCGGAGTTGTTCGCTTCTTTGTTAAAAGTAATTTATAATCCTGTTACATCTTTGTCGACATTAAGTGTCCTGTTATGGTTGCAAGATTGATGAAAAATATTGGTAAGAACCATATCCAAGTACACAGTACAAAATCGATAACACATAAAATCATAAACCGAAGTCATACACAATCAGGATAAAACACGAACCAAATCAAACAAACTAAAACCTCCACCACATGAATAGAAGCGAACTCCCATTATGGGAATGAAACCAGGTGACAAGGAAGAGTCAGCATCTCATGCTTGAATATACAATCCTATACAAACGACGTTGTAAGGATTATATAATGTTCTTGTAAAAGATATGGTTTCGTGCATCCCAGTCATGCCC
Organism: Pinctada fucata; assembly: GCA_028142955.1. Classification (NCBI taxonomy): domain Eukaryota; kingdom Metazoa; phylum Mollusca; class Bivalvia; order Pterioida; family Pteriidae; genus Pinctada; species Pinctada fucata. The sequence goes on along the minus strand of AP027112.1, from coordinate 45,421,771 downwards.
TAGAAATTGTCTTATGAGTTAGTTACTGAAAATTCACGTTCTTGTGACAAACGCTGATCGGATTTCCGTTATGTTTTATATCTAGTATAGATTGGAAACTAATGTATTATTTCATCCAAATAACACGTTTGCTCTGATTAACTTTTTGGGATTGCTTGCAATTCAGGAACTCAGAAATTACTTCAAGCAGATAAACATGGATTTACTTTTTATTCGTTAGTTTTTATAAATAAATCTTATATGCAAAAGCAATAAGCTGATATAAATGAACGATATGAAAAACTAACCAACATGTCACAGTAGAAAAGAAGGGGAAAACGCATGTGTTTGTGAAACACGAATGCCCCCGTCGGCATCTTTGTCAGTAAAAGTTGTAAAATGGTCAAACTCCAAGATCAAGGCAACAAGGTCAAAAATTTTGGTATCCGTGGAAGGGTCTTGTCACAAGGAATACACATGTGAAATATCAACGCCCTATTCCTTACCATTCAAAAGTTATGACCAAGATTTAAGTTTTTCAAAAGTAGGTCAAAGTCCAAGGTCAAGATCATAAGGTCAAATATTTTGGTATCCATGGAAAGGTGTTGTCACAAGGAATACACATGTGAAATATAAAAGCCCTATCCCATGCCATTCAAAAGTTATGGCCAAGGTTAAAGTTTTTTCAAAAGTAGGTCAAACTCCAAGGTCAAGGTACAAGGTAAAAAATATTGGTATCCATGGAAAGTTCTTGTCACAAGAAACACACATGTGAAATATCAAAGCCCTATCCCTTACCATTCAAAAGTTATGACCAAGGTGTAAAGGTTAATGTTTTTGCGGTGACAAGGTTAAAGGTTAAGGTGACCATGGTTAAAGTTTTTTGCGGACAAGCAGACAGACAGACAAACGGACAGGAGAAAAACTATATGTCCCCGAATCTTCGATTACGGGGACATAACAAGGAAAACAAAAAGATGTATGCATACAAACAAGCTTTCTCTTCGTTTATACTAAGACATTGGCCATTTTTATAAAAGTAAGAGCTATTTGAGCGGATGATATTTAAATATTCGCTGGCTTTTCAAACCTATTGAAAATTATTCTTAAATCAAAATCTAGAAAATCCAGGACATCACAAAGAAAATCCAGGACTAGGTACACAAAAAAGTCAGGACATACTCAACTCTTTTAAATTTACAGATATTAGTATATTTTTAATTGCAGTACCTAACAGATGATTCAAACATCATAAATACAAGAAAACAATATGAAAAAATGTCAAATTGAGCATTTTATGGAGTTTGAAACAATTTTATGACACAAAAAATCCAGGACGTACACAAGAAATCCAGGACAAAAAACACAAAAAATCATCCCTCGTCAGGACACCTTACATGGTGTGGTTCCACTGAGCACGGCAGAACAATCACGCATGAAAAGTATCACATAAACATCGCAAAAATGTTTGCAGAGGGATCATCGTAATATACATGTACATAATAGATTTTTGGGCATTACATCCAAACCGCTTTTGTGTATGCTGTGTCAGAATGTCCAAATCAGTCTATAAAAAGAGAAGAGAACAAAAAATGAACAAAATATCAAAAGGAACATGTATTTATCATCCCTTTAACCTATTTTTTTTTATCTCTAATCTCACGAATTAAAGGGGATTGATAAATAATTTTCTTGACAGCATTTCATTAGGGGAGAACGAATAAAATATCTTTCTTCCGATGCAAAAGAAACAAAATCTGCTAAAGCAGTCGGTAAAAGAAAAAATGGATTAGTAAGATCTTTTATATTACGCCTCATTAAGCTAGAGTTTGTTTCTTTTAGGAAAAAAAGACCGCAACTCTCTTAAAATGGATCTATTCTGTAGAAATCCTAGATTATATTGGAAAATATGATAATCGCCTTAAGATTTTTATTGTACTGAAGACTTAATGACGCTATTGAAGAAATTGTGTTGTCCCGATCCGAGGAAGAAAATTTGTACCTTTTTGATAGCTTTAAGGGATAGATTGAATTTCTTTTTTTTGTCGTGAAAGAAATGCAATAATTTCATAGAAATCATATGTGCTCGTGGACGGACGTGGTTTCATTTGTGTTTTATCATTTCATTTCATTTTGTTCGGATTTTTAGAAAAAGTCAGTCATGTATCCCGAGATGGTCCCCGGCATGTACAATTTATATATATAAAAATTATATAAAAAAAGCCGGGGACCATCTCGGTATACTTAATTGACTGATTATCTACGTCCACGAGTTCCAATGATAAAAATCCCAATGGAGCACGCTGAAGTCCCCATCAAAGGCAAAGAAGGCAATCGAAAAAAGAAACATGTAATAAATGACACGCACGTGAAAAACCAAAAAGTCATGAATGTATCGCTGCCCACCCCTTCACTCTGCCTAAATTTGTTACATTAACATTTCTTTCAGAGACAAATTGTCACATGGAAATTTCCATTAAAAAGGGCCGTTTTTTCGGGGGGGGGGGGGGGGTTAATGTGTTTTTAGCCATCCCGTTGACACATCCCAGACTAGAGATGAATTGTGTCATACTATACCAAATAAATTTAACATGCGGAGACTTGTAACACGAGTGACAAAAAATCCGATTAGAGAGTGGAAGTCAAACACTTCCCAAAATCAGAATCCAAACCTCAGAATCAACAGACATACATTACCTTGAAATTTTGACATCTAGAACTACTTCCTGGTTGAATCCCTGCGAGGACCAACCCTAGACGTCAGCCGTACGTTTGCGTACCAAGATTTCTGGTGTTTTATAATAACGGATTACGTAAATGGTCAACATTAGATAAATGTCCAATGGAAATGCTGATAGCTAAAATATAAAGAGTTACCACCAAAACAACGGCAACTTTCATCATAACGCCGATCTCTTTGCGCCTCGCGAGATGTCATCCTTTTTTGTATTTTTCATTTGTCTTGGCTGGTTGCTATGCAAATGTCGAATCTAACTTCGTTATTTGCAAGCTATTTTTTATCTATACTCACAATTTTCTGTTAATATAATGTTCAGGCATTGCTGTTCAAATCTTGTTGCCATTGACATTTGCTCTAGAGTATTAAAGAAAATAAATACGTACTTTGGAGACCCCAAGGTTGTTGGGTTGATTTTTCTCTAATAGTAGCCTATAATAGAGTGTTATGATAAAATAAGACTGTGAAAACTTATACCTGCAGACGGATTATACAAAACAGGACAGGAGGGAAAACAAAGGAACAAAGAAATCAAGCAAAGGGCAATAGGCCAAAACTCTCTCGTCAACGTGAATATCTTTGGCTCCGGTGAGCTTAAATTGTTGAAACAGAAACGATTATATAACGAGACCTAGAGACTTACATCAGTGACTGTGACTGAGGGTGTCTTGTACATTTGGCTAATGTGTTTGGCCGAATTTCGGAATAGACCCAGCATCAGGTCAGACCCCTGTCCTCATTGACAGTAAGGACTCCTCTTGGAGTCCAGTCTGCAATGATCATTTGTGAGAAATTTCAGAACCTATTTTGAAAAGGATAATAATTTTGATTCTTTGCCATCCATCTGATGAATTTAGCAGAGCGGAGTTGTTCGCTTCTTTGTCAAAAGTAATTTATAATCCTGTTACATCTTTGTCGACATTAAGTGTCCTGTTATGGTTGCAAGATTGATGAAAAATATTGGTAAGAACCATATCCAAGTACACAGTACAAAATCGATAACACATAAAATCATAAACCGAAGTCATACACAATCAGGATAAAACACGAACCAAATCGAACAAACTAAAACCTCCACCACATGAATAGAAGCGAACTCCCATTATGGGAATGAAACCAGGTGACAAGGAAGAGTCAGCATCTCATGCTTGAATATACAATCCTATACAAACGACGTTGTAAGGATTATATAATGTTCTTGTAAAAGATATGGTTTCGTGCATCCCAGTCATGCCCTAGAAATTGTCTTATGAGTTAGTTACTGAAAATTCACGTTCTTGTGACAAACGCTGATCGGATTTCCGTTATGTTTTATATCTAGTATAGATTGGAAACTAATGTATTATTTCATCCAAATAACACGTTTGCTCTGATTAACTTTTTGGGATTGCTTGCAATTCAGGAACTCAGAAATTACTTCAAGCAGATAAACATGGATTTACTTTTTATTCGTTAGTTTTTATAAATTAATATTATATGCAAAAGCAATAAACTGATATAAATTAGTAATAAATGACAATTTGGAGTCAATCAAACATCCATCTTCGAAGATATAGAAGCATAGGAAGATATCCAAGAAAAGAAAATGTGATTCATAGTTACAAATATGAGGCAAATGGGAAGATTGCGCATATCTCTTTTGAGTCGCTTAGCAATGTAAACAAGACTCAGAAGCTTTTTATCTGTGACAAGATCTGGACAGTGATGCCACTGAGTTGCGCCATCAAGGGCAGGCATTATTTGTTGATAATCTGTTGACAACTTCTCTAAAAATTCTGAAACCTGGGTCCTGTAGCATCAAATCCTAGTCATCTTGCTACGTCTTTCGGTGTATTTTGGATATAATTTCCACACATTTCATTGTCTAAATTGAGGGTCACTAACGAGGGTTAAATACCCGAAACGTGCATGTCTGGTCCATGCTGTAAATTTATCTGCTTTTTAATAATGTTAATGAATTTGAAGACTTTTGCATGTTGCAGTAGTTGAATACATGCTGGTCAAAGACTGTAGAAAGTTTAAAGTTATGTATAAAATATAACTTCAAAACTATGGGGCAAGTATAAAAAATAATTCAGCATCTTTGTATATTGTTCGGTTTTGATTTACAGGTTGCCGATGTTTATCTTTTAGAACATAAAAATCAACACTTTGTAGTTTGATTTCATTTTATCACCTCTTTTGAGGTTAAGAGTGAAAAACAATGGTACTCAGTACATGTACCACTTCTGTGTATTCAGCTTTATTTGTAATCTGAATTCTTTGAATATGTTTTCCTGTCTATATGTTAACCAAGGCATTTAAGATGATTTCGATTTAACGCAAAGGAAAGGCACTCTTTCTTCATCCTACCACTCAAAACATGGAAGAAATTTTGTCCAAATATGAAAGGACCTCTAAAAGGACCATTCAAAATCTGTAACAAACGTTCCAGTACCAACTTTGACGAGAAAATCTGCTTTTCTTGTCCTGTAGCATCAGATCCCACCCATCCTGCTACGTCATTCGTTACATTTTAGGACATAAATACTTGCACACTCCTTGGTACTTTTAAATTGTTTAGATTGAGGATCTCCTACGAGGGTGAAATACCCGAAACGTTCATGTCTGATCCATGCTGAAACTCTATATGTCTTAAATTATGCTATTGAATTTGAAGACGGTTAACATTTGAACCACTTGGTGAGTGCCATTGCTGGTGGACCAGGAGTTCCCAAGGGCACATGTAGCTAAGTTCGATACACGTCGGTCAATGGCTTCTTCGCGATATTTGAAAGTTTCTGTTATCAAAATTACTTGAGATTTTTATAACGTGGGTCCTACATGTAGCATTATATCCCACCCATTCGTCTTTCGGTACATTTTGTAGGACATATAAAATAAAACTGAAAGGTTATTTCAAAAGATAAACGCTTATCTTGTCATTTGGCGTGCATTCGTTTGCCTTCGCTTCACATCAGTGACGTCATTGGACCATGGAAACGTAACATTATGCACGTACAATACGTCGACAAAGGAAAAGATGTTCGATGAGAAATGAGAGAAATGAATCATTGCTTGTATTATTTTGAATTAAGAAAGGATGTTATTCTAAAACCACGAATTTATGTAAATGAGCGTCTTCTTGTTTCCGTTTGTGGCTTACACGATATGATTTGTAGTCTACTTTACGTACTAAGTAGCCATCTTGTTTTCCTCGCCTGGAATTCAGCTGCCATTGTCTTCTATCAGGATGAGGGGGATAGTTTATATCCTCATAGGATATGTGATATACGCAATCGTATTTGAAAAAAACTAGTCCAATGTCCAATAATATTACTTATAAGGTTAGCTACTGACCGTCTACAGAGATTTGTCGAGTAGATCAAGCCCATAGAAGGCGAAGCGAAGCTAAAAAACCTCCGTTTATGTTACAGAAAATAGGCGTTTGACGACTCCTTTTACTTGCGAATTTATTTATACGGTAATGGTGAAATTGATGTTGGTCTATAGAAATTTAGACGGCGTGCACTCGACGCGATTTACGCTCCCTGATTGGTTCGATCTATCTAGTCCGCGGCAAAATAAAATAAATTTCACACTCTATTTTACATTATTTTGATTGAAGATCACTGACGAGGTTAAGTACCGAAACGTGCATGTCTGATCCATGATTCAAATTCATCTGTTCTTAGATTATGCTATTGAATTTGAAGACGTTTAACATTACTTTCGTTGACTAATTCACAAAAAAGACCCTATACTGATTTTCTTTATTATCAGAGACAAAACAAAATGCGCACTACAAGACATGTATCAATAGCATCTATTCAATATAACTGATAATACACATAGAATAACCTTGGTTTCAAAGATTTCTGTGTCATATGTCTACAAGAATGATTTATCAAATTGTTTTGTAGATTGTCTTCCAGCCATAAATGAAATACATTCCCAAAGGAGATATCTATCAGACGTTCAAGGTAACTTATAATCTGTGGAGAAGGAGAAAAATGAGACATAAATTTCCTTTCAAAATGATATGATAGCTAGAATTTCTTCTTTTTACTTTTAATGACAAAATTGCATGCACTTATTCTGTGCGCCGACACTGGAAATCCTCTACGCTGTACAGTTGTTTTCATTGTTTATGTTACATTTGAAAATGTATATTTATTGCATTCTTAATGGGATTTCTTAAATTTTAATTTTTAAGAACAAACATTCAACATCGAGAGCTACAGGTAGTAATAATTCAATTATTTGTGTCTGTAAAACGCCTATTTTAATGTACGGAGCGAAATTTTATCTATAGCTGTATAGACAATGTCGCCTATAATGACGTCACTAACGTCGAGCGCCGCCTGTAGGCCTGTTCAAATAATACGTCGCCAGTTTTAAACATGAAAATGAATAATGCTAAAATGCCGCCAATTGCAAAATAAAGTAGTAGATAATTAAACAGTAATTTAATAAGATTATCAGAAATGACTGAAATATTTTTTTCTGTCTATCTTCGTGGATTATATTGTCTGTGCATCTGCTTTGTCTATACATCGATAGACAGAACATAATTAGTGTCATTTCTAAATTATATAAAATTAAGGTATCTAATAAGCTGCATGGTCTCATTAGCTTATGTGTGGTCTTTTGTCGTAGTTTTGGGTGTTTGATCTTCCTTTTCCCTTTTTTGTGTCTTTGCTACTTGCGTGGCAGATGGTCGATCTAAGTCGGCACCGGTTGCCCATTGGTCTCGTTGGTCTTTGTGCGTCATGTTTTATGGCTTGAGTGTGTATTCCATTCCCTTTTGCTTCTCTTTCTGTGGATGTATGTTGTGTGTTTTTGCATTGGGTGTTTTGAAGTGTTGCTGTGGGTGCTGCAACCTAGTGTTGATGGAGATCCTTTCCTTCCTTCTGTCTCATGCATAATAGATGCTGTTGTAGTTTGTCTTTTCGCATTTAGGTGTTTCGGTGTTTTGCTGTTAATGAAGTAACACAGTCCTGTTAAATATATCCTCCATTATTTTATCTGATAAACTGAAAATATACAAATAATGGGGAGACAATCTCATTGTAATACCGTATGACAAAATCAAGCTAAGGAAATAGAAATGTGACGGGTACATGGTTTGGGATCCAGGAATACTAGTTGAAAATGATACATTATAATTTTATATTATTTAGAGAAATGTCTCCTTCTAGTTCACCGCAAGTATTGAATTTTTTTGGGTTGGTTGTGTATTATATAATTAAGTGGAGAATCTTACTGGACATTTACCATTTTTTATCTTACTTATCCCAACCAGGAAAAGGAGGAGTATTGACACGGGTACACCCTTACGTGTCCGGCTCTTTCTCGAGAGAAGGGTATCGAAGTAAAGGTAAGGTAGAGTCTTTGTAGTAAGAGAGCGAAGACATTTTTTAGAATGACCAAAGTGATCGGTTCTTTTTTGGAATGGTGTATGGTGGCAGTCTTATAAATATGCAGACAATTCTCATGTAAGTTGTGTTGTGTGGGAAGACACCAAAAATACAAAAAAAATCATAAATACTTTTGGATCACGTATGAAATATAATTGTTTTTCTTTGTTCAATGAAAACATTGATAAAAATATTATAATTCTACTACATTTTAGAATGCGTACATTGTGGAATAGAGCCATTGTCTCGATATAATGTATTCAACCATTTTTCTGGTGTTTGGAGGAAAGGTCTTCCAGCAAAATGTCGGAATTCCAATGGGGACCAATTGTGCCCCAATCCTTGCCGACATGTTCCTTTACTCGTACGAAGCTGAATTCATTCAATCATTGGTCTCCATCAATAATCCAAAATTCGCGGATTACCTGAGCAGTATCTATCCTTCGAAGCTTGAAGTCAGAGAAACTACAGAGACAAATAATTCAGCATCCTATTTGGACATAATGTTGTCCTACGACACTGATGATCACATGAACGCCTCACTCTATGACAAACATAACGACTTCAATTTCAGCATGACAAACTTTCCTTTTCTGAGTAGCAACATCCCTTCATCGCCTGCTTATGGCGTGTTCATATCTCAGTTGATACGCTATGCCAGAGCAAGTACCAAATTTATGGATTTTGTTCTGAGAGCTAGGCGTCTTTCGGATAACTTCTCAGTCAGGGATATGTTTGTGACCGACTAACATCGTCACTGAGAAAGTTCTACGGTCGATATGGGGAACTCGTCATACACTTATGATGTCCCACTCTCAAGAATGGTGGATGATATTCTGTCATAGACCATTTGAACCATCCAACCAAAGATTGTACTCTATGTCTTCCGAAATGGAAGTAACCGGATGTGACAGTTCTACCGAATTGAAGCGGCGGGTGTTGCATGCAAGCAAGAGATGCTTACTCTTCCTTGGCACCCATATCGGGAGTTCACTTCGTTTCATATGGTGGAGGTTTTTGTTTGTTTGCTTTTGTTCCTGTTTTATCCTGATTTTGTATACCTTCGGTTTCTGATTTTCTGAATTGTCGATTTTGTGCTGTATACAGGGATATGGTCATTATCCATATTTGTCATTGAAGTGAAAGTTCAACATTGCACCTAAGTTTGTTATAAAGTTTAAGATATACATGTATCAGTTACTATTATTATAATAATTTTACATTATTACAATAATTTGTAATAATATCTGCACTTGTAAATACGCCCTTTGTGATCATTTGGCATAAGGCGATAATTATATATCATATAACTAGTGAAAGTGAAGGAAAACCGCCTCAACCTATCTTAGAAGTGGTGAAAATTTTCATTCTATTCAATTTTCTTTCAAATGAAAAATCACTTTATTTTTCATCTTAATAATTACATTTGTACTTTCAATGAAATTGATATACTGTATAGTATTGAACGTCTCAATTTACTGTTGAATTTTCTAATTGTTAAGCGTATTAAAATTCATTTGCATCATTTGAAAGCAGATAAACTTTCAGCATTGACCTAATATGAACGCTTGGGTATTCGACCCTGGTTAGTGATCCTCAATCCAAATAATGCAATATGGCCAAAATATTTGAAATTATGTCCAGATATACCGAAATACGTAGCAACATGGCTGAGATACGATGCTACATGACCCAAGTTTTAGAAATTTGAGAAAATTTTGTAAACAGAAATTTTCGAATGCGTTTGAGGAAACGACCAACTTGGCTTAAATATGTGACCTCGGGACTCCTGGTTCACCAGCAATGACACTCACCACACAAAGTGGTACTCATGTTAAACGTCTTCAAATTTACAATAAGAATTATATCAAATAAACAGGTTAATTTACAGCCAAACATGCATCTTTCGGGTATTCAAAATGTTATTATTCTGTTTATTGTTTTTGTATGTAAAAATTGTATGATTGAGCATACAAGCATATCATGTAATAGCTACGCCACTTGATAGTCTTTATATCGAGGTCCTTTGAGTCTTCAAGAATAAGGATCTCCAACACGGTACAAGGTTACAAAGGACATCAGGAAAGGAAGAAAAAATTTTTTGGACAACTAGACAACTAGAGAAAATAAAACTCCTAAATAGAGGACCAATATAACAGACAACTATACGAAAAATCAAATTCAAGGAATTGTGGTCCCCCGCTTTCGGGTGTTTGCCTTTACAGAAATGCTTACAGACACCCCTTCTATTTTAAAGTTTTCAAAATATATCTCTTGAACTATCAAAGTTCTAAATATCAAAGGATTAAACTATAAGAAAAGGTCAAAAGGTCCAAACTTTGTTACCAAGGCAAAGATCTTGTGAAAAGGAATGCACAATGAAATATGAAAGTCCTCCTATTTACCATCCAAAAGTTATGGTCGATGTTGAAGTTTTTAAATCTGGGTCAATCTCCAAGGACGAGGTCAAAAGGTCCGAATGTTGTTAGCGACGGAAAGGTCTTGTCACAAGGAAACCACATATTAAATATGGAAGCCCAATCACTTACCATTCAAAATTTATCGTCTAGGGTAAAGTTTTTGAAAAGTAGGTTAAACTCCAAGGTCACAAAGTAAAAATTTTTGGTATCCATGGAAAGGTCCTGTTTCAATGAATACACATGTGAAATATGGAAGCCCTATCGCTTTACATACAAAAGTTATCGTCAAGGGTAAAGTTTTTGAAAAGTAGGTCAAACTCCAATGTCAAGGTCTTAAGGTCAAAATTTTTGGTATCCAAGGGTAGGTCTTGTCACAATGAATAGACATATGAAATATGGAAGCCCTATCGCTTTTCATTCAAGAGTTATGGTCATGATTAAAGTTTTTGAAAAGTAGGTTGAACTCCAAGGCCAAGGTCACAAGGTCAAAATTTTTGGTATCCATGAAAAGGTCTTGTCACAATGAATACACATGTGAAATATTAAAGCCCTATCACTTACCATTCAAAAGTTATGCTCAAGGTTAAAAATTCTGAAAAGTAGGTCAAACGTCAAGGTCAAGGTCACAAGGTCAACAATTATGGTATCCATGGGAAGGTCTTGTCACAAGGAATACACATGTGAAATATGAAAGCCCTATCACTTACCATTCAAAAGTTATGGACAAGGTTAAAGTTTTTCTGACTGACGGACAGACAGACAGACAGACGGGACAGTTTTAATGTCCCCGCGCTTTCGCGAAAGCGGGGGACAATAAACATAAAACATGTACAACGATACTAAATCAGGAAAAATTACGTATTGGTGAATGACAACTCAAAAGTGGAAGAAGACCAACGTTTGCTAGAGCCAACTCTGAACGGAACTTGCTAATGGTGTGGTTACCCGGATACATGCATATTTTTTCCACATTTTTTGGTAGACGCATAGAGGTTTCGCACTACACGAATAGTCTGTCGTTTTTTTTTTTTATATGTCGAAATTTCAGTTGCAATTTTAATCTCACAAGAACTTGCAAGCAATTGAAAATTCATTTCTTTTATTGCAATTATAACGAATCTAAAAAGTGAAAAATGGATATAGGTTTATCAGTTTTCAAATTTTCTGTAATTCACTGACAAAATTTAAAAAAAATTAAAATGGATCCAACCCATTTGTAACGAACTTTAACGTATATCAAAGTACACGTAAATGTAAAAAAAGAAGTAGAGCAAAGAATTAAAGATCTGATATCAAATCAGGTCATGTCTTGAAATATGCCAATTCTAACACTTTCTAAGAAGATGTAGTCTGCGGTTTGTACAAATGTATATGTCCTATTTCTAATGAATTTTTGCACCGGTAAAGTACAAGTCTATCCAAAAAATTTTAAAGCGAGAAATATTTTCATGTTTACCAAAATATCGAGAGGCATATTGTTCTTGTTTGTCAATTGTTCCTGTGAGAAATTGTTTGCGTTCGCAATATTTTGAGTTGCTATAATATTCGGGTAACATAACTAATTCTAAATCCAAATTATACTCTTTTCCTTTACGGGAATTACACGAAATCTACGAATATATATGTACTAAGGACCTCACATTTACCGATACACATTCCCCAGAATACAGACTACAGGGTGTCATCATGGACATTTCTACTTTTCGTTTATTTCAAGCAATTCAATCATATACGTCAGAAGGGAAAACAAAGCGCCCTTTTATTAAAGAAAGATTTGCAAACAAAAGAATTAAATCTTGGTCAAATTTGCATGCAAGCAGGAGATGTTGGGCTAAGTTGGGAGTTCGCTTCTTTTCGTGTGGTGGTTTTTGTTTGATTGCTTTGGTTCCTGTTTTATCCTGATTTTGTATGCCTTCGGTTTGTGATTCCCTGAACTATCGATTTTGTACTGTTTATTGGGAGATGATACGTCATTATCCATACTTATGAGTAATCTTGAAACTACATGTACGTCTCGTTCTGTCGTATTAATTTCAATATTTAGTTTCTGCTAATATTTCGTTCGCATCTTTATTGGGAACATTTTATAGTCTTTCAATGAAACACCGCTTTGAAGTAGTCAGAACTCCATCACAGCGTCACCTATATTTGCTAGGAGTTCAAGGAATGGGCTGCTTAAATTTGTCTTTTCAGCTGCAAGTATTAATGACAGGATGCAGAATCATATAATTAAAGGTTATTATCAATAAACACCTGCAGCACGGGAAAGGACCCTAAATCTCAATCGAAGAGGAAGGATGTTTCAGAAATAATCTTGATGAGAATAGTAAGATTTGTTTCACAAAATTTACTCATCGACAAATCTTTTATAGAATCTCACAATTGTGTATTAGTTTACATCACTTCACTTTTTCTTCAAGTCACTAAAAACCCTAAAGATAGATGATTTACTGTTTATGAAGTTCCTGAAATCAAGGCTTCCTTGGCTTTTCCCATGGCAATGGAGTGGTGCTTGGGAAAAATACACGATCTATGTCTGAAGGATTATGAGAAGTGAGGGAAATTATATTCTTTATGTTCCCTTTTGGTATTTCACATTGTTGGGTGATGAATCTGATGACATTTGTGTTGCGGTGTTGACTTGTTCAAGATAACTGTTTTTGTTTTGACCCTTTTTCACATCACAAACTTTCGCTACTAGAGAAGCAACATTCCACCATCGCTGACATTTTTTTCGCTTTGGTTGCAGATTACAGTTTGTATTGCCTACTAGAATTTTAACCACTTTGAAATGATATTTTGATGCACGATACCTCTTTTAAATACAAATGTACGAAGGTTGTCCGTAAAGTTCGTGGATTTCCTTGATAAAAGCTAGCATACAATGGTAAAATAAATGAAAGTATCATTTTATTAAATTCAAGTTTCATATTAATAATGTACCGATTTTCATCATAAGCAAAGCACAAATACTTATATTTCTATACACTATAAAAAGGACACTTCCTCATACCTGGAGCACTACCAAGAGGATCCTTGACGTTATATCCGTTATAAACTATTTTGACCATTCTACTCTCCTTCCTAAATTTAAATTTCGAAGAATTTTTGGAACCCATCCAGCACAGACATGGCCCGTTGTAGGATCATTGGATAAGATCTTATGCACGATGTTTTTTTTTTTACTTCCACAGTTTCCTGCAATTTCCCGAATTGTTAGTCGCCGGTCACTGTGAATCACGTCACGTTCTTGAATTGACCCTTCCGATTGCGGGAAAAAATTGCAAAATTTCGTGACGTCACAATGCTTTTACCATGTGTTTACCTCGGACAAACAAGCTTCGAACCTCGGTCAAACATCGAAATTGCACTGTGACGTCATGGAATTTCTCGAATTTTTCCCGCGCTCGGAAGGGTCAATCAAAAGCACTTCTTTCTTTGATAGAAAGTCTTCCATAGCGCATACCATCCTTTAAACTGTCCACAACGTCCAAAAAATCCTTTTTGCCACTTGAAGAGTTGCGAACATCTAGTTTTGTCATGTTTTTTTCCGGCTGTTAAAGGTATGTATGGGTCTTTGTCGGTGTTTTCGGAAGCCTATGCAAAATTTTATCACCACTCTCTGCTCCGCCTTTCGTGAAAACGTCCTTTTTTCGAATAATGACGATCACGTCTTATTACCTTCAGATCCGGTTTTCTCTATCATCTTGAAACTTTGAACGTCCAAATTCTGCATGTGTGATGTCATTACTATTATCAACATCACCAAGTAATAATTATCGTTTTATCCGCGGGATTTAAAAAAATGCAAAATAAATGAATAAAATGATAATCAACATACATGTATTTCGGTATAAAATCACCGTGCTCCGGGTCACCACCCCATGTCTAATTACGAAGTCATAGTTGTAATAATGGAATCAAAATATGACAATGTTTTACATTTCGTAATTCCTAAATAGTATATGATGATAAATATACTAAAAATGAATATCTTTAACGCTAATTTTCCTTAATTTGAGACTTGTCCACGAACTTTACGGACAGCCCTCGTATACATACAATACAAGAACAAGAGTACAGAAATAAGACAATTATTTAAAAACAGAGTAACACCTTCCCGAAACGTTCTTATTGCTATGAAAACAACATTGATCTTTTGTTTTCTTTTTCATGTTATTTTCAGTATCCTTATTCAGATTCTATAAAAAGAAATATTCATAGATTGTCGTGTTTTTCTTCTTTTTTTTCTTTTTTTTTTTTTTGTCTTCTCAACAAATTGATTTGGCTTCATTAGACTCAAATTTGTATAAACGTTTTGCTTTGCCACGTTCTATATAACCTCAGGTTACTAAATTTCGATGGAAACTACATTTATTTTTTAACTGCGCATGTGGTACACTAAACGTTTTCTGAAAAGATCAATCGCATATTTCGAAATTGAATTCCACCAGGAGTTTGAATTTGCTGAGAAATAGAATGTTAGTCCCCGAGGATACCGGGCGCCTAGTTTCACAGTATGTCTGCTCTGACCTTATAGTTCAGTCTCTATGACTATATGAGGACCAAGGAGCTTCTACCACCAGTCATCTAGCTTTACGGTCCATACTGCAAATTTATATGTTCTTAAATGATGCTATGAATTTGAAGACGTAGCATTTTTATTGTGTTTCTCATTTATTTTCTTTTTCTTCTTTTTTTCCTTTTAGCGAACAGTCCTGAAGTTCAATTACTAGTATCATATTTTTGGAGCATTATTGACAAAAGACTCGTTGAATGGTTTATCAAAATACATATATGGAACACTAAAATCATATTATAACTGAATATTATTAGTTATACAGTGTTTTACAGGGGGGATACAGAAATATATTGGGTCGATGAAAAAAGTTGTACTGGGCGAGGCGAAGCCGAGCCCAATACAACTTTTTTCATCGACCCAATATATTTTTGTATCTCCCCTGTAAAACACTGTATAACGAATTTTTCTCCCATCTGCCCCCATGTGGGATAGAGTTTGCCCATAGCGACGCGTCATGTAGGGTCACTGTATCCCACATGTACCTAGCGTGACTTTTGATGTCGGCCGTATTGGCCGTATCCATATTGTGACGTCGTTGTTATCCATTGTGACGTCATGATTTTTGCACCTAAAGCGGCGACCTCTCAACAAAAACGTCGTTTTAAAACTCTTTTTTTTTTACATTCTAATTCTTATTAAACCGATTAAGGCTAAGGACTACGGTTTATTCTTTTAGAATAAACCATTTTTGAGGGCGCCGAAAAAGAATATTCCTTTCTTTTTCGAATTTGATAAAGTTGACGATTTCATGATTTCATGGAATTTCAAGAAAGGTCCCTAGAAATGGGAGAAAAATGATCAACCATATGTTTGTCATGTTGGATGAGAAAAGCCCACCCTCGGGGTCTGGTTTCTGGTCAGGGAACTCGGCAAGCCTCGTTCCCTGACCAGAAACCGGACCCCTCGGGTAGGCTTTTCTCATCCCACATGACAGCATATGGTTGATAGTTATAATCCCGCTGATGGCTTTTGGTTTGTGTATGTTACGTCAACATATTTTAAAGCATTTTGGTGACGTCAAAAGCATAAAGCGTCTTAATAGAAGCATGATATTAAAATAATATCCTGTTAGTAAAATAATACAACATAATATTTGGTTCTTCTCGACCAATCAGATTGCAAGAAATTTGCCAGAGGCGGGATAAAGTATCTTACATGGTCTATATCTATCATGATGTTTGATGTACATACTAATTTAAGATTTCGAAAGCAGAGATGAAATTAGTTTAGACCCATTTAGCAAAATCATTCGAGTGTGACCCAAAAAGTATGAACTGAAAGTTCTATGGAGGTATTCTTGAAGGTATATTGCATCACAAATTGATATTAATACAATGTATAATTCGGAGAATGAAATTCACCTAAGATTAGGACTGACGTCCGTAGACACAATATGTCAATCCTCCTCATTCACAAAGAAACCTACGTATCAATTCATAAGATGTTACTATAATTGATATATTATCTGTACAATGACGGGGTGATATTCTCGTTCTGATCATGGCTAACATTATTTCTCATTAACTCGGAAATGATCTTAAGAAAATCTACTCAATCTGGGCCAGATATAAAACTACGCTATACAATATCAATGACATCAATCCGAATTTAAGGATCGATTTAGGGACGAGGCTATCAAAGAATAAATGAGACGTACAAGTGTTTTGTCTGAGAATCAGACAGGCAACACTGATTTATATTAGCCTGGTTGTAGGTTGCAATGATTCTTATGATGTAATACCAGCTCCTTCTAGGCAATCTGTTTTGTTATTTACTTATTCTTTATAGAAGGTTTTGTAGCCAGTATGCACTTTTTTATGACCGTTGTAGATTTCCCTTTTTTCAATTATTCAGTATTACCTATATCATACTAGTATAAGCTAATGGATTATTACGATTCCAGCATTTCATATACCTGAAAGGTTCTCAGATTGATACCATGTCTAACTTCAACAAGTGGAAAAAATGGATAAACCAGGGAGTCATAAAAACTATACCAAACTCGCTATTCTGAAATCTTTACATCAAGAGGACGAAAACGAATCAATTTGAACAGAAGTAATAAATTAAGATATTTGAAAAATTGGAATTTTTTACTGAAAATAAAATTTAAAGCATGCAATTTCTAATTATGTGCTTGTTTACAGGTGAACAAAAAGTAATGTTCAATACATGTTTAATGTAAAAACGAGAAAATAAATTCCTTGTCCCATTTGTGTCTTTTCCTGTGCGTGCCTGCTCTGTGTTTTGGCATTGGGTGTTTTAAAGTCTTGCTGTGTGTGCTGCAGTCTGGTGTTGTTAGATGTTACTTATAGCGACAATCGAGTGTAAGAAATTGATAATCAGAATCAAAAGACTTCTAGCGATAGACAAATTGATTGTCGGCGACAATTTGTCACTCACTAAGGAAAGCCATATAACCGCTTATTCAAAAGTGATTTACAAACTGACAGCAATACTGTTGATTAGGTCCAAAAAGTCAAAACTCTTTTGCGAAAGCTTTAGGCAGAACCGGAGAAGTATCAAATTCGGTTATTTTTGTTGTTCCAAATTAAATTTTCTTTTATCTTTCAAAACTTCCTTTTTCAATTTCCATTGTATTGTCCAAAAACATTTTACAGTGACAAAGTCACTATCAAACAAATATCCATGCCTGTCAACTATCCCTCATTTTTGGGGAGACTCTCTCTTTATAACCTCATCTCCCTGCTTGGCATTCCTCCCTCGACGGAGACCAAAATTTCCCTCTTTTTGGTCCAATCACCCTCTGTTGACATATTGTTCAAAGAAGAATAACTCTATACAGCGACATTCAGAGCATTCCATGAGACATTTCATGGAAAATGCAAGACAAATGTAACTTTATAATGCCATAAATTATTGATACATATTTCATTGTTTATAAATGTTTTTGCATTGAAATGTCATCAAACTGAAATTATTTAAAAATTGGTTTTGTGCAAAATGTCGCAATTCATTAATTAGAAATGTAGCAAAATTGGTTCACACGCAATCTTCCTCTTTTTTAAATGCCAAGGAGGGAGATATCCCTCTTTTTAAGATTTCAAAGTTGACAGGTATTTCTCATACCCATTTATGTCTTACAGAGAAGGCCAATAAGATACACCTATGTGAGCGACATCTGTACCACATACATGCATCACGTAACATCTGTATCATATATCACGCGACAGCAGTATTTCATATCACATGGCGCTATTGCTTCGATTGCATATGCTATTGACGTCATGATATAAGCCCGCAAACAAGCAAGCTAGCATCGACGTGGCAATAAAACATCGATTTTAAGATTGTTTTTCAATGTATTCATGCATTATATTTTGAAAAGCCTCATATTCGTAGTTTTTTCTCATAGAATAAATCATTTTCGGGGGCGCTGAATTCGAATATGGCAATTTTTTTTTTGCGATTAGATTAACTTGATATTTTTTTCCCAAATTTTACTACCCTTAGATATGAGCGAAAACGGACACGTAATCTTATCTTCATTGAGGATTCACTTATGCTCTTGTGCAGGACACTTTACTTGTTTTGTTTGGTTTTGTGTTTAATAATTTTGTGTATATACTGTAAAATAAAGGAGGGGATCTCCAACAATACTAGGTTACAGCTACCACAGCAAAACCCTAAAACACCCAATGTAAAAACTCAGCAGACAAGCACAGAAAAAGACGCAAAAGGGACAAGGAACACCAACGCACATCACAGAAACATTAAACACAAATGACTACACATTAACCAACGAGACCAATGGGCAAACGGTGCCGACTAAGGACGGCAATCTGCCATGAAAATAGCAGGTGTGGTTATCCTGGATTACGTGCGCACAACCCTCCAATTTTTCCAGTAACCCAGAGGTCTCGAAGAACGTACAATTGTGCTGTAAACAACCTCAACACAGTCAGATGACCACACACAAACAAGACCGCAAAACGCAGGAGCCCAAACAACACAGATGCATATGTAAATGGATATAAAAAGAGGGCATACGTAATACAATCCATGCTCTGCCGGCTGTAGCGAGCTCATGTATGTTATCAACCGAGGAGTCCGACCGACATTCAGAGGACAGGTGGTCGGGGCCCTGTCTTCTCTTAAGAGGTTTGGATAGGGCCCGTCATGGAGTCCCGTCATCACCGTCAGTCAGAGTGCAAGTTTTAAGAATGCGCTGGCACAAGACTGTAGATTGGTCAAGTTCCAAGCCTAGTGTCCGTCTGGTGACATTAGGATCATATCCACGGTATAACAGGCGTTCGATGATTCTGATGCATTTTCGATGGGTATGTTATCTTTGGTCCTTCTTATTTTGTTAATTATGTCACCATAAAATGCAGGTTGTGAAATACCCAAATGATATACTCTGCTGCTAGTATTGGTCCGAATTTCAAAAGAAGATGACAATATTTTTTGTCAAATTTCATGAAAGTCTTCAATAGTTTGTGAAAGCGAAAACCTTGTCCTAAAAGTTTCTTGGTAATTTGTAAATTTCTACGATGAAAATCCAAAATATCAGTACATGTTCTAGCATACCGGATGAGCTGTGAAATGTAGATATCATAGGACGGTAATCTAGGAATATCACTGTCAAGCCAGGGGAATTTACTATGTTGAATCCAAAATCATCTCCTTTGTCATACACACTTGTATGCATCTCCCCATTAACAATTTTGATATTTAGGTCAAAAAATGGTGTTTCTGTGTTTGTAACGTTTGCCTTGTTTAGAATCAATTCTTGTGGACAAATAACATTTTTATACTTTTCAAAAACAGGATTGTCGATAGTATCATCTTGGTACCTAGATGTACCAATGAAGCATTTCACATCATCATGTTTTCTTTGCTTTTGAAGATTTTGGATAAATTCTTATTCATAGTCATACATGTATAAAAATAAAATAAGTACCCATAGGAATTCCTACAACCTGCTTGTAGAGTTTCTCACCAAATCTTATCTCACATAAATGTTGTCCAAAAGGAAGGACAAGGCAATACACAAGTTACCACATGTCCATGATATGTATTCTGTGACAGAAAAGAAACCCTTTGATTCAGATGTACAAATATAAATCAAAACACCATCTAATGAGTTTGGACAATCGATCATTTATTTTGTTGTGAGGAATTAAGCGTGGTGTACATATTAGAAAAGTCGTATGAAGAAATCGTACTTGCTAGAAAAATTTCTTGATTTCATAATGTCAATCACATCCCTAGAATTTTAACAGACCAAAAGAAGTTTACACCATTCCTGTTCCTGACAGTTTCACAGTATTTGGCCACGTGTTCCTTTACAGCCGTGAGTGCTGACATTAGATTTCCAGAAAAAAATGTAGTTGAGCAGTCGCTGGAATTAGCAATGTATCGAAATTTGTAAGGAGACTTGTGAAGTTTTGGTATGCAGTATATTGTAGGCCATGTAGGGAGATCCAATTTGGAAAACGGGATGTTAAATGTAAAAAATTTCACCATTATGTTTGCCCATTGATCTCTATTTTCAGATTCTGACTTCGTGCTTTGTGTTTGACTTCATTCATTACAGAAGCTGCTCGTCTTAATCTCGATACTACACTTTTTCACAGAGAATTTTTTGCAGAGCAAGTCTACTTTATCCAATCAGTCACTGAAAATGAAATTGGGTGGAAGAAAAATAATTATTGGATATGCACAAGACTTGGATTTAAACCCGAATTACTGCACTGAATATAGATGCATTAAGCACAAACCCACTTTTGACACTAAATATGACAAGTCACATTTTCAACAGTTTATACTAAAACTAGATGTCAACGTCTGAATCAGATTCCTGGCTTGCAAAAAAACCTTGAACAACTCAGTATGTTCATTGATATGGAATACATGTCAATTTTAAAAGGCCATATACACGTATTGTGATTCAGAAATTGTTACTACCATTTCCAGACAGACAGACAGACACACAGAAGCAGCAAAAAGTAATACCTTGCTTTTCTCCTTTGCCTTGCAGGTGAAACAAAAACTTGCAAGTAAGTTTGAAACTGGATGAATAGTAATTCCAGTGTTCTTTATAAATCAAGACAGAAACAAAATTCTACGAACACAATTCACTGTATTATTCAAATAATATTTTACATTTGGCACATGTAAAAAAGAAAAAAAAACCAACTAAACGCTCATTTCACATAGTCCTAAACAGCCAGTCATCTATTCAGGCAGCGTATCATCAAATAAAATTTTACTTCAAAATACACAAATAGGTTCAAAAGTGTACATGTATATAGAATATAACTTTACCATTTATAGTAAAGTACTCTCTGAAAAAGATTCCTTATCAATATCTAATAATGAAACCTGTGACCTTGACCTTAAATGACCTTGACCTTAAATGACCTTGACCTTAATGACAACCATATCAGGAATTATGAAGATCTAAATAATTGTATAACATGAATATATAATTACTTCATAATATTAGTTTTTATCAATGAACTTGATCTTTGATTTAACACCACAAAGAAATTAAATCAAAGACTCAGTATTTGCAAATTATATAAAAAAAAGTTAACTTGAGTGAATACAACTTTGAACAATGTGAGCTTGGCCAGTTTATAAATATCAAATTATAATTCTTTCAATTAAAAATATTGTAACCTTTTTATTTTATTTAATAATAAATAAATTTGATCTTTCAATTGTGACCTTTAGAATTATACTAATTCCACCTATTTCAAGTGAACAAGATGCCTCCTAGATCATGTAGATTTCATATACAATACACAGATGTTTAAAACACATAGATTTACACTCATGCACCAACGGATGCAAGCAGACAGAAGAAAAGATTATTAATGCATTCAATTATCCATCATGAGTTATCATTTATGCCATTCATCAAAATAAAATATTTATAATTATATAAGTGAGGAAGATATTGTATGAAAATATACAATCTGCAAACATTGCTATCGCTCCTTCAGCTCTCACTACCACCTCTGCTTGGGGCTCAAGTTGTCAAGATTGTTTTTGACGAAATTTTCAACAAGCTGTAGGGCACGTACATGCCTCTTTAATTTAATGATGTTAAATACCATAGATAAGAGTGTTAGCCTTTAACATAGAACTGTACACATCCCAAAATGAAAAATTTAAGATAAACTGAGGATACAAACTATTTTATGCCAAGTATGAAAAGAGAAAACCAAGAACGGTTGCCAATCTACATTTTGCACTGTAAAATTTGGATGGGATCAAAATATTTTCTGAGCCCCGACAGAGATAATAGTAAATGTTCAATGGAAGCGAATTGAAAATTTAGTGTAGAAACAGACAAGTGATCAAAACAACATACTATTGAATCATGATAATGTCACAAAATTTCTTTTTTTAATTTCGGAGGCAGTTAATACTAGAATGTCCTCTCTGTGCAGCTAAAACAAAATGTTACACGTCTTAGGCTACAATAACATACTTTCCATTATCACTCGTTTCTAATGCTAAAAGAACATAATCTCACTTAAACCACAAAGATAATTTCTAAGGTAGTATACCTAGTCTTTGCGGAACACAGAGTTTTTTCTCCTAACGTCAGAAGGTATCTGACGTAAAACCACTATGATGTCATGAAAATGGTATGGTAACGTCGATTTTATACTGCCATTTCCCAGACTTTTAGGACTTTTTCCATAAAATTTGATTTATATGACATCTTAATCAGTCTACGTCAGATACCATCTCAATTGGGAGTAACTCTGGTTTTCAAAAACAGCATATAAAAGAACTAAAGTCCTCAAAAAGTTAATTCTAAATACTGGCAATTGAAGATAAAGAACATATATCACACGATTTTTTTTTTACAAAAATATCACAGTGACTTGAAATTTAAATTAAACATGTTAAATGTGACCAAAAATTCTCTCTTTGTAAAACACATCAAAATCGTAATACAATTGAGCTAGGTATGATAATAAATACAAATGTGTACTACAAAAGAACATTCTCATGGTACAGGAGCCCTTGAAGTGAAAGACACTGGCAAAGAAGTAAATGAACAATCATATTTGATCATAAATCTATAACATAGCGAATTAATTCAAATTCTTTAATCTCCAGATTTTCAAGTCAATTCTTAAATTTTGAAACTTATGTTTTTAATAAACAGTTAAAAAAAATGTCAATTGGAAATGCAGCAGATTTTAAAAGGGTTGTATGAAATATCTGACAATAGCTTTGAATGATTGGATTAACACAAATTCAAGGCCAATTTTTTTTCCTGTCTTTTCACTCTACTTTTAATGCTAGATATTTGAAATACATCATAACTATTCTGACACAATACACAAAGTACATGTGAGCACGTAATAAGAAATTATCGAAATATGAGGTATAGGAAAATGAAAATTATAATTATATACGAGATCAATCAATTTGATATGAAAAAGAAAAAAAAAACTGAATATTTTCATAAAATTTATAAACCCTTATCATCCCTAACATGGTAGGATTTCAAGTTCACAATATTTCTCTTGAATAGCATGAAATAATTTATAGTCATCAACAAAATTGATTTCAGATGGCTGACTTTCTTATGCAAATAATAAGAAAAAGACAATGTCATGTATAAATTGTGAAATTCTTAAGTCATAGAATAAGAGAATGAAAGAATAATTTAAATGACAATCACAATGGAATATAACACAGATGATCCTTCAGAAAGTACATTGTAATGGTGAAGCGAAATTTTCACTCACTGTAAACCCAACCTATCAAAAAGTAATTTGTATTTTGACTAAATTAACAATAATTATGACATTTTTATTTCATTTCTGATTCCTCCTCACTATTCAAATCTATAAATTAGCTATAATTAAGCTAATGAGAACTATACATCAGATTTAATCTAGTACTAATTTATCTTTTTGATAAAATATTACAACTTCAAGTCTATACATAAGATTATGTTACTGAGAACAATAGACTAGATTTAATGGAATACTATTTCTATTTACAACTTCTATTTCATTCATATTATCATTGTATATCTTATTTTGGATATAAAAATTCAAACAACAATATTGTTGCACTGAGTAGGGATTTTCCAACCCACCAGCATGTCATGATTTTTATATAATTATACTTATAATTTAGTGTTCTTTATTTTTTAAATAAGAATCCAAAGGCGTATTATTTCAATTACAGAAAGATAATCTAAATGAAAAATAGGAAAATATTCCATTTTTAAGATAAAATTCGAAAAATTCATATAAATACAGGTTCTGATACATATTGATTCTGCCAATAATTCTTTCAGTTTATCCCAACTACTTCTTTAGAGTCCTGATAGGGGACATTGTGGCTAAGTACAACAACATGACAAGTATGGCAGTATATTTCATATGCTTTTAACCTTCTCTAGGTTAAATCTCAGATCTTTCTCATACGTTACTCCATTCTGATGAGTTATAATGTACCATGAGTAAAGTTGAACGCAGAACATACGGTGCCAGCAACCTCGGATGAGCAATGTCTCCATGTGTTTTTAAATGTTCCCCATCAAGTAATACTGATGCCCTTCTTCACACAGAATTCCTTGAATCTGCCATTTTCCAGCTCTGTCATTACTTTGTTTAAGGCATAAATCTGGAAAATATTAGACACAATTTGTATTATTAAATCAAGTTATTATTATACAGAAAAAAAAGGATCAATTTTGTGAAAACTCCTGTGCCAGAAGTTGAGAACTGCTAACAAACAATGAATATACAAGGTGAAAGCCTTCATATCCAAAGAAATGGTCATTACCGTTTTGAAATATAAACACCTAGCTATTTTACTTCTTCATTTAATTCATAATTATTTTTGTTTGTTTCACAGAGAGAGGCAAAAAATAATAAAACATAATGTCGATGGAAATTTATGTGAATTCCAAAAAAAAAGGTAAAAAATTGAACTGTTTACATTGTTAATTCAAAGGATCTCACATACTCTAATAATCGTTTGTTTTTTTTTCAAAAAACCTAGAAAATCAAATATAGCATAATAACGTTTGTCCCCACATTACCTCCTGTCTTTGTTGTAGCCTGATTTCCTTTTCCCGTTCTTTCATGTTCTGTTTTTCCATCCTTGCCACTTCTTCTCTCCGTCTGGCTGACTTTTTCTGTGCTTCTCTCTCAAGGACCTGAAGTTTTACCTTCACAGCACGCTGAGACTGAAAATGATGAAATATCAATATTATGTACTATATGCTTGACCAGTGTCTGCGAAACTTTATGGAGCGTCATTGGTCAAACAGTCCTAATAATGTGAATTAACCTTTCATTGGACCAAAATTATAATCTGTCTGACCAGAAATAAACAGAGAGAGAAAATAACCCAGAATTGCCGCCTCAAATTACTTAACTGTTCAATTCATCACAGAATGAAATCCTATCCAATTTTAACAAAATTATTGTGGCAAGAAGCAATACTATAAACATTGAAAAAGTAATTAAGAGAACTGAATACACATCAAGCTTAAAATGATTTACTTAGTTGCGAGAAGTGATAAACTAAATATTAGGCAAAGATATTTTGTTGTTTAGTCCATGTAAAGTAAACATGGAAATTTTCACGTAGGGGTCATTTTCGTGTTTTTTTGTGAAACAAGTGACGACGCAAAAATTTCCCCCACGCGAAAATATCTCCACTGCATTCTTACAATGGGGAAGACATTTTATCGCGAATATTTCCCCCATGGGAAATTAAACACCTTGATGTTATAATTGTGAAATTTCCCCCCGCAAAAATAACCACGTTTACAGTATTATGCTGGGCTCTTCAATATAATTCAAATATTATGTTAAGAATTTTTTATTTTTAAATGCATTGTGAAGAAATGGTCAACTTACTCTTATATCATTCATGCTAGGAACATATTCCACTTTCCTCAATTGCTCTGTAATGAAAATAATTAAAATTATTGTTAATTCTTTTTGTGAAAGATTATATTTTGTACAATTTTCTTTAAAAAAAATGTACAGAATACATAATATCATATCTGTTCTTGACATAATCAAGAGTGGGAATACAGACAGATTTGTATGTGCATGTGTATTTATGTATGAATTTACTTATTTATTCCACTACAAAATTGTCACATTTAATTAGGTAAATATCCATAGAATTTGATCCTCTTTCATGATGGAAAAATAAAACACCGCTAAAGACGGTATGGCCGGATTGCAAAGTAAGTTTTTGTCACAAACAGGGTCAAGGTCAAAAGGTCAAATAATACGGCATAAATTGAAAGATTTTGTCAGAGGCAACCTACATGTATAATATAAAGTTTCTACTGCATACAATTTGATAGATTTTGCTTAAACCAGGAACTTTAACCAAAATCTTTAACTAGGTCAAAGTCCAAGGTCAAGGTCACTAGGTCAAATGTTACGGCATAAATTGAAAGGTCTTGTGATGGGCAAGCTTCATGTATAATATAAAGTTTCTACTGCATATAGTTCCTTAGATTTTGCCTCAACCAGAAACCTCTAACCAAAATGTTGACGGCAGACGGACAGACGGACGGACATCGTCAATCTATAGACCGGAATTGCTTTGCAATCTGGCCAAAAATTGAAACCAATTCTACAAAAAAAGAAATAATTTATACCTGGTGTGGGTGTAGCAGGAGGCGCCATAGGTATTTCCATCCCACAATCCTTTACCACCCCAGAATGCTTATCAGACAGGAAGATCTTAGTGATTCGGGTAATTTCCTCGGAATGATTGTTGTGCATTTTCTGAATCTGTTGAACATACGTCCTTGAACTATTGAGAGGTTCCGATCCCACAGATAATCTCAAAACCGGATCCGACTTAACCATGAAATTATTGGACATCTGAGGTAGTGTGACAGATTTAGTCGTTAAACCGTTTGAAACATTTTTGGCGTTAGCTGACTTAGAATTCACAGATCTATTTACGTCTAGATTTTCCCTCCTTCGTATATTTTCCGACATCGTATTGTTTTTCCGCTCCTGGCTGGAGGGTTTATGTAATATAACAGGTTTACATATCGAGGAGTCAAGGATACCTAATCCTGCCACTCCATTCACTATATCTTTCATTTTAACTGTACTTGTTCCTAGATTTGTATTCACTTTTGTAGAAGTAGTCCCTGATTTTGTATTGGAAGAATTTTGCCTTTTTCCTTTTGAAGAGTTTCCATGACGATTCTTTGATGCCCTACCCGACTTTGCTCTCTTTCTCTTCTTACCTAGGATTGAAAAGATATACATATATTTCAGACATTTTACAAACATTTATTGAAAATCACTGTTATCTTTTTATCAGCTTTGCAATTGTATAACTTCCTAATAAGAGTTTGACTTTATCATGATTTTAAAATATTTCATGTATTTGAAAATTATCAAATGAGTGTAAGTTAAAATGATTGTAAGATTGCAAAAATGCAACTCAACTGCATCGACAAATCAAAGAAATATAAACTGTAAGTGTAAGCTTTCTGGTCACTTTGTAAATGTTTCGAAATATTTTGTCTTTATACATTGCTAAGAAAGAAAAGCATCAAATTTCTGTGTAGTGGTCTATGCTTTCAGAACTATCTTTAGAAGGAAATTTTCAATCAATTCAACACAGCAATAGACTTAATATATTTAATAATGTCTGTGTTAATTCACAACTTGTGGACTAAACATGCTTAAGTGAAAGTACTTTTTTCTAGAATTGCTTTTATTTACATTTTTTATTGCTCAGATATAAATGATAAAATGCTTTTTAAATAAATTTGGATTGAATTTTTGAACATCAAAACTCTTAAAACAGTGTCCCAAAGTGTCAATATGTAATCCGCAATGCAAACTTATTTAAGAACTTTTGTGGTCCTGAATTTTCTAAATCATAATAGATTGTGAATGTGACATTGTTCAAAACATTCATGCTGCTTCACAGTGCCAAATCTGATTGAGAATCAATATCTGAAGTTTTTCCCATTGTTACCAATGATGCTCTTCCTTTTAGCTTTCTTTTTCCCTAAAACATATATTTGGTAGAAATCAAATTTTTCTGACTTTAACTTTTAGCTTTCTTTTTCCCTAAAACATATATTTGGTAGAAATCAAATTTTTCTGACTTTTACTTTTAGCTCTCTTTTTCCCTAAACATATATTTAGTATAAATCAAATTTTTCTGACTTTTAACTATCAACAGTCTATACTCTCAATTTCTCTTATAAAAATAAGTTTATTTTATCGATTATTGTATAATTAAGTAAATACAACATATACCTTTTGTATGTAAATATTTTCTTAAAGTGGTATTTGAAAGTAATATAATATACAATTTTTAGCACACAATATATGTCATACATGTATTGAAAAAATAACAAACACCGAATTAAAACTCAACCGGTTTTATTGGTATCATCAGGAGTTTTGCAATTATACAAACAATATATTATGATGTCATCTTATTGAATACATATAGCGCGAAAATATTGAGTGTGCTTTACTGTAATGAAGGAAACATTGAAATAATACAAGAACAGTTTGTATATTTGCATAACTCCTGATGATACCAATGAAACTGGTTGAGTTTAAGTTCGGCGTTTGTTATTTTTTCAATATATTGAAACTTGTGGAGAGAATTATTGACTATTTATTGATATCAAATATGTATATATTTACTTTGCTTGTTTGAATTTTTCTCCGTTGATATGAACAGCGACAATCCACTATGACTGCCGTTATCTGTCTCCTCACTCTCCGTTGGCGTTTCCGCATTATTAGTACCATCTGGTTTTGCCGCGTTGTCGCTCCTCGAAACTGGCCTCAAGTTTGAGTCTGAATGCAAAAGGGAGTTCTGTACATCTGGAACAGAGAAACTCTCAGGGGGAACACATCCTTCATCACGATCAAAGTTAAGCAGGACATCGGGGAGTTTATTGTCAATCTTCATCACGGCATCCTTTGTTACAAGGCCCGATGTTGGCCTTAACACTGTGTCAGTATTCTGCTTGAATAGGAAGTCATTAGGATACTTATTGGCATGACTCAGGCGTAGAAATGCAGATGTTGAGCGGTTCACTAGTACAGACATGCGTACCCTCCTCAAAAATTCTGTAAAAGAAAATCAAGTCGCAGTGTTAAGTGAAAAGTGAATGAAATATTGAATTAAAACTAGCTTCCCAAAACAAAATCAATCAGGCACTTACTTTAGGCACAAGCCTCATTTCGATACCGTATAAAAGCTTATAAAATTTATTTTTTGCTATTTTACTTAAATTACCATATTTACATATGAACTGTGTTTCCTTTATATGCAAGTACAAAGAGCTCTTTTTTTTTTGCATTTTCCATTGTAGGTAAATGAGAGAAGTATATGAGATTATGCAAAAGTAAAATACAAGAATTGCTTTTCAGATTTTGCCTTACATTTGTATGTGGAGGCAGTTGGTAAAAGTAAAAGTTCATTGTGCAGCACTTTGTGCATTTATATCATTGCATGCAAAACAAAAACAGAAAATAGATTTTTTTTTTCTATTCAACAGCGTTCATTAAGTGATAAATCTTGATGCAACACAGATGGTCATCAGGGTTCTCATTAAGTTTTGAAGTAGGAGGTGAATCAGGGAAAAGTAGGAGGCGCTCATCATGAATTAAGAAATTATCTTTGAAATTTAGAAGGCTATTGAAGGTATTTCCCGCCATTTAGACTCTATAAAATACCATCAAAAAGTATTTATTTTCTGAAATTTAAAAGGCAATGGAGGGCATTTCCAGTCATCTAGACATAAAAAAAAACCACTATAATAGAATTTTTCCTTCACTAGTACTTTTATAATATGTGTTGCAAGTTTTGTGAACAATTTTCATCACTATAGCATTCTCATGATTTATATAATTGTATAAGAGAAATGTTTGGAATTTCCTAGTGTACTGGGAAATAGTTGTTTTCTTTCTATCCAAATAGATTGTAAACTAACTCAATAGCTTTCTGATTCCTACATCGTGTACATGAAAAATAAATCTTATGTTTAGTCAGCCCCCCCCCCCCCCCCTTTTCGCCCATGGAAGCTTTGAACTGTATTTTTATGGCGTTCTCCTCAGTGTGAACAATTTGATTTTTTAAATAAAAAACATTTTCCTCCCAAAATTTTTGAGAGCATTGAGTTGTAGTATTATAGTATAGATCATGATTGACGTACGTTCAGTCTACGGATGCAGAAAATAGACCGAGGTAGAAAAAATATACGAACTTGCGTATCATATTTAGATGCATCATAGACCGGCCGTTGATTGTCCGTGACACATGGAGGCGCGTGGTCAATAACTATAAAAATATATTTCCGTTTTAAAAATCTTATCTACAGGTGTGAAAAGTCGAGATCTTATCGTCCTATTGTACTTCTTAAATATACGCTGCCGTAAAATGACCCGTCACGCAGCGTTGAAATCAATCTATACTCATTGTAGTTACGGAAATATTTATTGCGTACCTTAGCTTTTTAAAAGACAACCTAATTTCCTTTAGTACACGTTCAATTTGAAATTGAGATGCGACAATCTTTTTTACGGAAAGTAGGCGGCGATTTTACCCAAAGTAGGAGGCGAGAAATTGCCGGTCGCCGGCTCTTAATGAGAACAGAAAATATACGAACTTGCGTATCATATTTAGATGCATCATAGACCGGCCGTTGATTGTCCGTGACACATGGGTCATTAGCCAACATATTTATACTATTGACAAAAATATTTCTGGAGAATGATTTTCAAAACGAAGACTAGGACAAATATATCTGTACGTTACATCCTGATTCTTTTCTGAATGTATCAGTGAAATGCATATGACATCATTTGTTTGTTTTGTGAAAGGATCTTGAGAAATTGTTTTTGACAATTGCACAAAATGTACATCAATCACAGTGTTACAGGAACGCTCATGTTCACGACCTGCAGTAACTTGTACTAAGCATATTTGATTGGTATCATACATATACGATAAACTAGAGCTGAAACTAATACCTGAAAATGCTATTCGAATATTCGTGACACGTATTCAATTCGTATTTGAATATTCGTTATTAATTTACTAAGGACTTTAAGAGCGTCCTCAAAATTATGTTTCTGACCAATGGATTTACTTGAAACAAAAACCTTGTACAATAAAGATTCCAGTAAAGAGTTATGTTTGGGGTAAACAATACGCAAGATCGAAAATGAAGTGCGTGCAGTATGTTCGTTCTGATTTTAAATTTAGTCACCTGTTCAAAACACCTTTTCTGCCCAAGTAAATTGATGACGTCATAACAACGAAGAACAATCGAAGAGTGCCCGAGAACATTCGTATAGTCTTGGTTAGAAGTATTTGCGATCTTCCGTATTGTTACCCTGAAACACTAACGCATCTCTACGTAAAAACGTCATACATGTAATCCCGTAATCATCATCAAGCAATGATCCCAAAATGGCAATTCACCGGACTTGATAGTCTTCAATGACACCCGCCCTTTCCTGGGTCATTCTACAGATAATGTCCTAATAAATCACTATATTTTTTGGGTAAAAATAAATCGCAAAATTGTGCAATTTTTTGCTGTTGGCTAGTTAGTATGCTTTCATAGAAACAAGTTTATGGAGTAGGCGCACTGATATATCGCAATTCTGATGGTTTTCTTTTACTGATAAGGTATTGGCAAAAACTGATTTATAATATTATGTACAAATTCAACGGAGTTTTAAAGCTGTTACATAAGTATTGTCTGTTACAATGTGGAATAAGCCAAAATTATAGGCAAAATAATTATTTCAAAAAGAAAATAAACCATAAACCGTTAAAGGCGGTAAGTCCGGATTGCGAAGTGTTTGTATTAGATGACATATACATTTTTGCGCAGACAGAAAGGTCAAAGGTCATTAATACTATTGCGCAATGAAAAAAGTGATGGTTATAAGGAATCTAAATGTGAAATATCAAAGCCTACCCCTTATAGTTCAAAAGTAGGTCAAAGGTCAATGTCAAGGTCATTTGATCAAAAGTCATGATATCAAATGAAAGGTCTGGTCATGAGGAATCTACATGTGAAATATCAAAACCCTAACTCTTATAATTTAAAAGTAGGTCAAATGTTAATGTCAAGGTCACTAGGTCATGATATCAAATGAAAGATCTTGTCATAAGGAATCTTTATGTGAAATATCAAAACCCTACCTCATATAGTTTAAAAGTAGGCCAAAAGTCAATTTCAAGGTCACTAGGTCAAAAGTCTTGATATCAAATTAAAATTCTGTGCATGAGGAATCTATATGTGAAATATCAAAACTCTACCTCTTATAGTTCAAAAGTAGGTCAAAGGTCAATGTCAAGGTCACTAGGTCAAAACTCATGATATCAAATGAAAGGTCTGGTCATAAAGATTCTGCATGTGGAATTTCAAAGCCATAGCCTTTATAGTTCATGAGATAAAGCCCAGATTTTTTTATTTTTATAAGTAGGTCAATCTCCAAGGTCAAGGTCACAAGGTCAAAACTTTTTGTATCCATGGTGAGGTCTTGTGACAAGGAATACCGGTACATATGTGAAATATAAAAGCCCTATCATTTACCATTCAAACGTTATGGCCAAGGTTAAAGTTTTTTTCAAAATTAGGTCAAACTCCAAGGTCAAGGTCATAAGGTCAAAATTTTTGGTATCCATGGAAAGGTCTTGTCACAAAAAATACACAAGTGAAATATAAAAGCCCTATCACTTTAATACCATTCAAAAGCTATGGCCAAGATTAAAGTTTTTCAAAAGTAGGTCAAACTCCAAGGTCAAGGTCACTAGGTCAAATTTTCTTGCTGTGTTTGATTCGTCTCATCATGGTCTTTCACCATGTCAAGCTTCAAGTTGCTCCTCCAAACAGTTTTCTCTCAACAGACTTAAACACAAAACTTTAACCAAAATGTTGACGCACTGACCGACAGACGGACAGACAGACGGACGGACAGACGGACTTCGCCATTTCATAGACCGGATTTTGCTTCGCAATCCGGCCGATAAAGCCTGTGTTTGTGAAACACGAATTCCCCCCAGTGGCATCTTTGTATATACACCATTTTCTGTTGAGTACGTGAAAGGCATCTTTGTTAGTATATAGACCATATTCTCTTGAGTATGTGAAAGGTCAAAGTCAAGGTGACGAAGTAAAAACTTTTGCTATCACTGAAATGGTCTTCTCACAAGGAATACACATGTGAAATATGAAAACCCTATCACTTACCATTCAAAAGTTATGCCCAATGTTAAAGTTTTTGAAAAGTAGTTCAAAGGTCAAGG
Source organism: Pinctada fucata (assembly GCA_028142955.1). Classification (NCBI taxonomy): domain Eukaryota; kingdom Metazoa; phylum Mollusca; class Bivalvia; order Pterioida; family Pteriidae; genus Pinctada; species Pinctada fucata. The sequence goes on along the minus strand of AP027112.1, from coordinate 45,388,348 downwards.
TCAAGGTCACGAGGTCAAAAATTTTGGTATTAAGGTAAAGGTCTTGTCACAAGGAATTCACATGTGAAATATGAAAGCCCTATCACTTACCATACAAAAGATATGCCAAATGTTAAAGTTTTTAGTTCGGACAAACAGACAAACAGACAAACGTACAAACAGACAGACAAACAAACAGACGGACAGGCCAAAAACTATATGCCCCCATATCCGTGATTCCTGGGGCATAAAAAGTTGAAATTTATTCTGTTTCCGTAATGACATGCGTTATGGTAATGACAAATGTGTCGGTAATGACGTATTTTTTAGCATTTTCGTTTCGGTAATGACCGTTTCGGTAATGACAACAGCCTACTTATCTCACAACATAGAGGGCGTTGTAAATTTTAATTCCTTGTGTATATCAGTATCTTCTATAAAACCTTCCTTGTTGACTCTTCTTGATATTTATTAAGTTGAAATATGTATTTTCGAAACAGTTAACATGGTTAAAATTGAGCATACCGTAATGACATATAATAAAGGTACCCTTCAAATATTTAGCGTTCTTTTGGGCATTTCTGATTGCATATTCTATTTGTAGCCCCCTACATCACCAATGTAAATATGGCGGCAATAAAACTTTATGATAAGATATAATAAGGGTGCGATTCACTTTCCTTCAATCAATTATTGAAATTTTTCTTAAATGTTTCGGTAATGACATGAAAACGTAGGACATACATTTTGGAAATTTGAGCATGTCTAAATTTATCTTTGTGTTGCTATCATGAGTCCCCATCATGTGCATATTCAATTGTTTCAGTTCAATTATCTGATAAATCAAAAAAACTAAATGAAACAAATTCAAGATTTGACATTAATTGTGTAATTATTTCTAATAGCCATCTCCCAGGACATGTGGTATTTGGTCATCTGGTCAACTTTGCAGGGATTTTTGTCATAGAAAGAAAAAAATTGTCAAATTATTTCTTTTTCGTAAATAATCTATTAATCTTCCGATCTATGACTACTACTACAATATAAATTTTAGATGGGACGTTTTCTATGTTAAATTTTAGCTTGATGTCGCCAAGTTTAACATTGAGCCTATGGAGAGCGTCACGATGGAGAGCGTCACGACGTCATGGGAAAAATTAGCATGGGAAATGGTTCATCTAAAACTTGTTTTGTCTTATATTAATCTTGATTGCGTGCATTGATTCTCTATAACTTATACCAAAATTTACAACTATGCGAGATCTACAGAATGGTATCAATTTAATTGAAAGTTTTGCATGATGAATAGTCAAAATCGCATTAATCAAGTTTCCGAAGTGAGCCGCCCGGACAGTACATGTAGTGTTTACGCAATAGATGGATAATAAATTGACACATGAAAATCTTGCTTCAGAAATCGCAAAAAAACTTATTTCTTACAATAGCGTTACTGCAATGTGATAAATTCTCCTTTATTCTCTCAAGAAGTTTTATTTAAAAACAAACTGGCATTGATCAGGTTGGGGATTAATTTGACTGAGAAGAGTTTTTACACCAACGATGTCAAGTTGAAAGATTTTAGAACAAGGATTCAAGCTTCACCTCTTTAAAACTGCCGTGCCATTTTTCAAAATCTTTCAAATTACTTTCTTAAAAAGAAAGCAAGTTCACTTTTAGTGCATTCAACATTTTCCCTAGCTTTTCATTTAGTCCGAGCAAGCTTCCCTCCTTCCCATGGCAACCATTCGTACTCTTCGGATCGCGAGAGATTCCGAAGAAAATCCTTTGCGCATGGTCAGACTTTGTAAACAGGAAGCACGTGGTCCAGAGTGGCTCGCGAAGAAGTGCAATGACCAGATCATGCAGATAAATTGTCCCTGAACTGAAAATGAGACCGTTAACCGATGAAGAGACACGCACTTTCTTCGAGAAGTTATCAAAATAGTACACAATCAAATTCTAACATTTCTGTTTATATCGAATTTCCTCTAATTTTCCATTGCGTCGGTTTCAATTCCTCTTTCATACTTTGAATTTTTAACATTATTTTGATAACTATAGTACACATGTCCAGTTCAAACCTCAGGCACATGTAGAAAGAGTGTCTGTATCCTGTATGATGCCCCTTCACAGCTCATAAGAGAATAGTATAATTTCAATGGAAACTGAGGAGCTTCTTTACTTTTTGTCTAAGCACAACCTCAGTTTCAAATGCGTGCTTCATAAAGTGTGTGGGGAAAATTGGCGATCAGAGCTTGTTGTGTATCTTTCGATTATCGGTGTATTTTGAACTACATTGTACTTTACACTGCCCATCCAAAAATAAAGCATGTGTTTCAGTTAAAAAGCTCTACAGAGCTTATGTTATTTGTATATATATATCCGACTCTAAATAAAGACTCTAAATAAAGGTGTATTGAAATGAAACATACATTTGTTGAATCCTACCTGAAAATGTGAAAATTAATCCATGCGCCATCATGTAAATACGTCATTTCCCTTCAAAATGACATCATTTTCACTCGACACATAATTTAGCCAAAGTGTACAAAAATGGCAGTATGTGAAGGGATATATATACGTTTTTTTTTTTTATATTTTTCATTTTTGGAGACAATTCTGTCTACAAGTTTTTTTGCACGAACAGCTGCTTTGGCCATTCAAGCTGCACTCTCTAATAATTACCTTGTACCTTGATCAGGCTGTTGGGCTAATCAATCTCAGTATTTTCAGCATGTTCAGTAGTAAAACATTTAAACATTCTCATAATTATCATGATTATCCTTTTGTGCAATTAATTGCATTAGTTCCCTGAAAAGTGAATGGTTACTGAGAAAACATACCTCCATTTTCTTGAATATGGGTAATTTTTCTCTTAATTCATAAAGTTTTCAGGCCTTTTTGCTTATTCAATATTGTTTCTTAATCTAAAAGCTAGTGCAATTTTGCACCAAAATATGAATTGGAGAAGAAAAGGTTCTCTTCTGAATAAAAAAAGACGTTTTATTAGCCTGATCGAGGTACTTTAGTTTGACCAAGGTATATTAGCTCAGTCACTGTCAGTACCTTTCCCCAGCCTGAATAATCCAGTCATTTGGCTGACGCTACAAGAGAATGAATCCCACCATTGTTATTAAAGAGCGAAGTCGGACGAATCCATTGCCCAACGATTTTTTCCATATTAAATAGGGCTGGGACGATACTCCGATTTATCAATGCATCGCAATTTTTCGCGATCCAAGTATCGATACACCCAAACGATACCTAAGTTATTTAAATTCAGGAAAAAAATTGTGTTTGAATTTTCTGGATTTTCATAGTACAGTACAAGTTTAAATCCAACTTTCTTCAATTTACATATATAGATATAGATTTGACGAAATGATAAAAACCATTAATATTTAATATGATTTATCAGTGATTTCTAAGTCACTTCTTATTGTTATTTGAACATGTTTAAATGATTTTGTTTTTCATTTCTTCTAGTCAAATAACATACCGTTTATTCATTTTTTCATCTTTATTCTAGACAGAAAGCTACATGTAGTCTTGAATAAATATAACATGTTCAATGAATAATAAACATGATAAAGCTACTCATGAATATAAATACTATCAAATAGCTTTTTAAGAAGGTTTTATTAATTAACTTAGTATCGCAAAACGTATCGTATCGGATATCACTATCAGGTATCATGATACGTATCGGATCGGCTGGGTGCAGTACCATCCCAGCCCTAATATTTAAGACTTTAGATACTAACTTTCTTGCATGTGGCACTTAAGTAAACATAAAACTAACAGTCTCTACCCACATCACGTGGTTAACTTTCTTTGATTCCTTCGTTATGATCGGTTGGTTCTCCAAATTTCAGTTGGCCTAGGGGGTTAAAAAATTGCAAAAATGCAGTAACAAAGCGAGAAAAATGTGAAGTGAGTAGAGACAGTTAGGTTAATGTTGACGTAAGGTCTGAAATACAGAAAAATAGTTGGGCAATGGTTTTGTCAGACAGTGACTTTGCCCTGTAACAATGATAAGTGGGATTCAGTCTCATGTAGCGGTAGCCAAGTGTCGGATTATTCAGTCTAGGGGGAAGGAAGACTATGAAAAAAGAACTTTCCAGATGGAGATTTTAGGAGCCAAAATTCCAGCCGGAAGGGCAGGCGAAAAAAATTTCTGGAGCATGAAATTAGCTGTTTTCATTTCATTCATTTGTAAATCGCAAAGTACAAATAAAATTGATGATGGTCGATTTAATGATTATTATACAGAATAATTTGAATTAAATAGTTAAACATGTATCTCATATAAGAGGAAAGATTTTATTTCTTTTACATGTTTATTTTTTTCAGTATTGGTGAGAACATAAAATTGCTGTTAGACAGACCAGATGGGGTGTATTGCTTTAGGCTGCACAGGAACCGTGTTTTCTACATCAGGTAAATTGAAATTAATTTGATAATAATGGGTAAAATGAGTCATGAATTATTCCATGTTGCCCAAACTCTTATGGTGCATTACTCACGGATTTGTTTGATTTTAATAAAAATTTGTAACAGTATGTGAGAGAAAAACAAATGACAGGACCAGGCACAAAACCTGAGACCTTCTGTTATCCAATGGTGGACACTCTGTTGGTCTGAGCCACTCAGGCTGCATCAGAAACAGGCATTGATGTCCGTTTTTAACTTGTTACTGTTCGTTAGTAATGAATGAGTAGCACAAAAAGTTTTACATTTGCAATGTAGTGCTGAAAAAAGATGGCGTATTTTGTTTTAAGACTCAGGATTTATTGATTTCCATCAGACATGATGGCATTCATAATAACATCACAGAAAACGAAAATCATTTCATACATTATACAATTATTGACTTTTGGTGAGGTCGTCTAATGACTATACAGACCTTGTCAGGTATTGGTTGACCAAGGCCGAGCGTTTGTGGTCAACTCACTCTGAGATACACTCTATCAAACTGCGTCTCCACCAATCAGAAATAAGCAAAATCGGCAATAATTCATGATCACTTAATAAACATGTATATTCAGTGTGTGTAAAAGATATACTACATAGAATCACAATGTATGATGAGCATTGTATCTTGATATTACACAAATGTAATAAATGTATTTTTGTAATAAGCACTGACACAATGATCAATATCAATTTTTGGTAAAGAGGTAACATTTTGAAATTATACAAAGATGAAATGAGATTCAGCTTATTAAATAAAAACTGAAATAATTTGCATTGTCAAGTGAATATGAAATTATCTGTTACAACATTCTTATTGCTTCAATTTCCTAGAATATATCCAACCTATATAATAAATAAAAACAAAAACAACATAAACACAACGCAACTGTAAAAGGCCAAGTTTCTAAAAAATAAACTGCTTCTGTACTTTGGTAAGAGTTATGGCTCTTTGTTTGCTTTTGTACTTTTCATACAAGAACTATAGGACATGTGCGATTATAACCTTGATTTTAACACTAACCTTGATCTATAATACTAACCTTGACCTTTACATTATATATATATGCTTGACCTTTTAGGGAGGATCTGATGAAGAAGGCAGGAAACATAGCTCGTAAGAACCTACTGAGTATGGGAACATGTTTTGGTAAATTCACAAAAACAGATAAATTCAGGCTTCAGATAACGGCACTAGACTTCCTGGCTCCCTATGCTAAGGTAAGAATTAAAGCTGCAATCAAGAAGCTATGTCATTATCAGGTCATACTTTGTCTTTAGGTCTATGAAACTAATATCCTGTTGGGCATGCTATTTGACAAAAAATAGCAGCAGGGCATTATAAAATTTTGCTTGATATGACTTAAGAAAGAATCTTATATTATTTCTGTTGATGCAGGTATCTCCTGAAAAATTGGACAGAAAACAGCATCAATACACGTAGCATCATTTGGTCATTAAACTCTAACTTTTAGAGGGGATGTGCACCCCAAAAAACATCTCTAAATCTACCAATGCCTCAGATACTGTTCTAATACAATGTTGATGTTAATACTGAATTAAAATAATGACACAGGTCAAGCTCAGTTATGGAATGTTTGAATTGTTTCCAGTTGAAATGACATATTAACAACATGCATTATGAAAAAGAGCAACTGAAGGTCAAAGTCATTGGACTTTGACGATTGAACATGTTGAAAAATTTTCTTGATGGTAAACAAATTGATAAGAATCATAAAGTTTGAAACAGTTAATGTGCTTGTTCATGTAAGTATGCTGTAAATTAGAGACTCTAATCTACTAGTATTATAAAATGGTGTAGCATGACATTGATTGTAGAAGTCGCGTGAGGCTCAGGCGAACAAGACTATAAACCCTACCTTTACCTTTACCTTTACATTACTCACATACCTAAACTGATCAATATAATTACAATTTCAGTACAAGATCTGGTTAAAGCCCAGTGCTGAGCAGCAGTTTGTATACGGACACCATGTAATGAAGTCAGGGCTTGGACGAATCACAGAAAATACCTCCCAGTATCAAGGTGTTATAGTCTATAGTATGAGTGATCTCCCCCTGGTAAGCATAAAGGAAAGAATGTTTAGTAAAAAAAAAACACATAGGGATTTATTTGCTTGCGGTTGCTTTATGTACTTTGGGTTAGGGATTTATCGCACTTGCGGATGCTTTATGTACTATGGGTTAGGGATTTATCGCACTTGCTGTTGCTTTATATACTATGGGTTAGGGATTTATCGCACTTGCTGTTGCTTTATGCACTATGGGTTAGGGATTTATCACACTTGTGGTTGTGTCGCACTTGCGGTTGCTTTATGTACTATGGGTTAGGGATTTATCACACTTGCAGTTGCTTTATATACTATGGGTAAGGGATTTATCGCACTTGCAGTTGCTTTATGCACTATGGGTTAGGGATTTATCGCACTTGCGGTTGCTTTATGTACTATGGGTTAGGGATTTATCACGCTTGCGGTTTCTTTATGTACTATGGGTTATGTAAAGGGTTCTACATGTAACTCGGATTCTATTTATCATAGTTTCAATCTTCAGAAATAGGCTAATCAATGTAAAAACCCCTTTTCGAAGTATATTATGATAGATTAGTTCGTACCAGATCATCATACAAAATTTGAAATCAGTACCTCTCTTATACAAGCCGAGATATACCCCCTACTGCATCTCTATGAGCGCTGCATTTCTAGGTCTGACAACCATTTAATGATCCAAATACTACAAAAACATACAACTACATGATGTCACCACTTCACATGCTTGGTACCACCGTTGGTACATTGTATATCAAAACCCCTCATATAGCTACCTCTTTTCCATGGGCGTATTATACATGTACATAAGTTTCAACATGTTAAATTTCATCTCACTGATCCGACGCTTGTCTTATTTAAATTTAATCTTTAAAATATGCTTTATTTGAAATTGTACCAAGCAAATAAGGGGCTATTTATTGTAATGTTATGTCTTTGAGATGTTCGTATCATTAAATGGCGGAGCGGTGCCTCAAATTGATCACTGACGCCTGATTATCACCAGACACCTTTTTGTCCAACCAAGAAATGCGGCTCTCGTAAGAGATGTGGTAGGGGGTATATCTCAGCTTGTAAGGAAGGTACTGATTTTAAATTTTGTATGAAGATCTAGTATGAATTAATCAGTCGAAATATATCAAAGAAAAGGGGGTTTTGACATTGATTAAACTATTTCTGAAGACTTAAACGATGACTTGTTGATTTTTCGATAGAATCCGAGTTAGAACCCTTTACATAGCTCATAGTATATCAAACAACCAGGAAGCACAATAAATCCCTGTGTAAAAACATTGATTGATGTACTTCACTTTGACAAATATTGTAAAATATTCTTCAAGTTTGTTTGAAAAAATTAAATAGGTTTCAGAAAAGGAGTATATATGGTTTATATAGTAAAGTGGCCCCCTAAAATCGACTTCTCCAATATTAAGTTTTGTTGTTAGTTTTAGAGAGTTAAATATCTATATTTTGAGAAATCTAGTTATAAAAACTACTTGTCGCTTTCTAAGACATTGCAAATTTTGCCTAAATATCATGAAAACTGGTGGTTTTGTCATTTTTTCACGAAAAATAGCAAAATTCTTGATTATTTTCTTTGAATTAACATCGAGCGGGATCGTGAACAACTTTTTCCTTTGGCATGCACTTAGAGACATGCAAAGGAAACAACATATCAAAAGAGAAAAGTTGTTAAGAAGCTTGCTTGATACTAACTCATAGGAAGTTTGTTGAAAATTAGTCCAAAATGAGGTTTTTCAAGAAATTTGGCAAAATATACCATTTTCGAAGCCCAAATTGTAAGAAATTGAGAAAGGAAATTATTTATCATGTCATAAGTAGCCTGCATTGTAGAATAAATATTGCTACAATTTCATTACTTCATGAAAATTTAAGATTTTGCCCTGAAAGGGGGCCACTTTACTTTGTAAACCATATACATGTATAGTCTGTTAGAAATAATTGATGCCTCGTTCACAGGGTTGCACAATAAATTTATTTTCCATATTTATCAATTTAATCAAATAGTCTTAAGACACTACTACTCTTAAAAGATGAAAGAAGAATAAAAATATTCATAAGGAAAGTGTCACCAACTCCATCCGCTAAAAGAATAAGGAACTCATTATGTCTATCTCCCCAACACCCAATGGGAGGAGACATATTGTTTTTGCCTTTGCATCTGTCTGTCTGTCTATCACACATCGTGTCCTGGCTATATCTCTTGTACTGTTTACCAGATCACTATCATATTTTAGTATGTTGTTGCTCATGGTCCAAAGATTTCACATCACTTAGACCCAAGGTCATTTGACTAAGGTCAAGGTCACATATTACATTGAAATTGTACATGCTATCGTGTCCAGGCTATATCTCTTGAACCTTCATATTTAAGTTTGTTGTTGCTTATTACTGAAAGGTTGCACATCACCTTGGCCCATGGTCATGTTGCCAGGGTCAAGGTCATTTGGTCTGGTTTAATGGAATTGTACACGCTGTTGTGTCTGAGCTAGCTCTTGAACTGTGTATCCAATTATTTTAGTATTTTAATATGTAGTTGCCAAAGGTTTCTTATCACCTTGACCTAAGGCCATGTACCAACATAGCTGTCAACTGACCCGATTTCCGCGGGTCAGTCCCGCTTTTTTACCCTTTGACCCGATTATTTTTTATCACCCGCGCGGGTCATGTCTTTCACCCGATTTTTCGTTGCTGACCCGGGAATCACCCGATTCCGATTTGGTTCCGTTTATTACTTGGGACTTTAAAGGAGTATACATGTATATGGTTTGTATAGGAAAGTGGCCCCCTTCAATGACAAAATCTAAAATTTTCATGAAGTAATGAATTTGTACCAATATTTGTTCGACAATGTAGGCGTCTTATGGAATGATATGTAATCTTTAATTTCCTTTTTTAGTTTCTTAGAATTTTGTAGTCAAAATTGGCATATTTTGCAAAATTTCTTGAAAAACGTCATTTTGGGTCTCATTTTCGACAAACTTCCTTTTAGTTAGTATCGAGCGGGCTTCTGAACAACTTTTATATTTTGATATGATGTTGTCTTTGCACGTGTTTAAGTGCATGCAAAAGGAAAAAGTTGTTCACGATCCCGCTTGATGTTATCTGAATAAAAATAACCAAGAATTATGCTATTTTTCGTGAAAAATTGACAAACTCACTAGTTTTCATGATCTTTATGCAAAATTTAAAATTTCTTAGAAAGAGAGGAATATTTGATTTGACTAGATTTCTCAAAATATAGATATTTAACTCTCTAAAAATGACAACAGAATCTAATTTTGGAGAAGTCGATTTTAGGGGGCCATTTTATTATAAAAACCATATATACTCCTTTCCAGCTGTGATTAAAACACCTGCATTTACAGGTAAATTGGGTTGTTTGTTTAGTGAAATGGGAAGGAATAAGCCACTTTTATGTTGTTTAAACGACCTGGGCTTGGATTATTATGAGAATGTCTATGGAAGACGATCGTAAACACGGAGATTTATGCAGACAAAAAGGGACAAATGTTTTTATAGTGTTTAAAACAATTGAAGCAGTGACATGTAGAGTTTATTTCACACAAAATCTTCATCACAGTATAGCAATTACTAGATAAAAAAATAGCAATCCAAGGAATGCTTGTGTCGCCTGAGAAGTGGTTTGATTATTATTCTAGAAAGTGGTCAAATGAAATTCATTTGAAATATCAGACCTCTTAATTACAAATTAAAAGATATGGTCATTCTCAAATTTTCAGAAAAGGGTGTCGATCATCTAGGTCAAGGTCACTACGTAAAAATTGGTAACAAAAAGGTCTCATCATAAGAAATATTAAAGACCTATCACCTACCAATTAAAAGATATATTAAACTTTAATTTCTTAGAAAAGAAGGTCAAATAGCTAGGTCAAGGTCAAAAGGTTAAAATTATGGTATGTGTAGAAAGATCTTGTCACAAGAAATACACATGTGAAATACCAAAGCCCTTTCACTTACCAATCAAAAGATATATACAATCTAATTTTTGTTTTGAAAAGAAGGTCAAATTTGTAGGTCAAGGTAAATAAGTAAAAAATTATGGTATGTGTAGAAAGGCGTTGTTACAAGGAATACACATGTGAAATATCAAAGCCCTATCACCTACCAATCGAAAGATATAGCCAATTTTACTTTCCTTGAAAAGTAGGTCAAATATCTAGGTCAAGGTCACAAGGTCACATGTTATGGTCTGCGTAGAAAGATCTTGTCACAAGAAATACACATGTGAAATACCAAAGCCCTATCACTTACCAATCAAAAGATATATACATGTCAATCTAAATTTTTTTTTGAAAAGTAGGTCAAATATGTAGGTCAAGGTCAATAGGTAAAAAATTATGGTATGTGTAGAAAGGCATTGTTACAAGGAATACACATGTGAAATATCAAAGCCCTATCACTTACCAATCAAAAGATATAGCGAATCTTATCTTTTTTTCAAAAGTAGGTCAAATATCTAGGTCAAGGTCACAAGGTCAAAAATTATGGTATGTGTAGAAAGGTCTTGCCACAAGGATTGCATGTGTGAAATATCAAAGTCCTAACACTGACTAATCAAAAGATATATCCATTCTTAATTTTTATGAAAAGTAGGTCAAATATGTAGGTCAAGGTCACTAGGTCAAAAATTATGGTATGTGTAGAAAGGTCTTGTCACAGGGAATACACATGTGAAATATCAAAGCCCTATCACTTGCCATTCAAAAGTTATGGGCTGTGACACCCAAAGTGTGACAGACAGACAGATGGACGGACTGACAGACGGACAATGGACAAAGTGATCCCTATGTGTCGCTATGCTTAGCAGGCGACACAAATATATCTAGCCTAGCAAATTCAACTATGAACCTTCAGGCATTGATTAATAAGTCCAAAAATTTTACACATGTGCTACAATATCATGATTATGCAGTATTACAGTTTAAATAAATGCTTTACATGTCTTACAATAAAATGAACTTTACTGACCTGTATTTTTTTTTTGAGGGGGGGGGTGGTTAAATTTTGTTCATAATGACACAAGCAAAAGGTCGCGATTTTGTTTCACGTGCTATGACCCTCTTTTTCATTTCCCAAAGAGGGTCATTGACCCTCTTTTGTCTGAAAAAAGTTGACAGGTATGGTGACCAAGATCAAGGTCCCTTAATACTTATTTTATAGAATTGTACATGCTATAGTGTCCTGGCTATATATCTTGAATCATATATACAGTTGTTTTCATATTTTGGTATGTTGTTACTCGGGACTAAATATTTCATATCACATTGTCCCAAGGGTAAAGGTCACTCCTTACTTTAGTAATGATTGTATAATGCTATTCTTGTCCATTCTATATTTCTTGAACTGTGTATCCAATAACTTTCATATTTATGCCCCCGAATCAAAGATTCAGGGATATATAGTTTTTGGTCTGTCCTTCTGTTAGTCTGTCTGTTAATCTATGGCAATGAACTGTAAGTGATTGAGCTTTAATATTTCATATGTCGAAATACCAGTGTTCCGTAAATACATTTTATGAGCTTCATTTGCACAAATGTGAAACTTTCCCACATAAAGCATTATTTTTATTATTTTAACGTTTTTCAGGGTTTTGGAGTAGCAGCCAAATCTACCCAGGAATGTCGACATGCAGACCCCATGGCCCTAGTGGCGTTTCACCAAGCTGATATCGGTGAATATATCAGAAGTGAAGATACACTGTTATGATACATCCTAAACGTTATAAAAAATGATCATTTAAGTATTTTATATCATCCTTAGTTATTCCAGTTAAAGAAGAATTACATGTATGGACAGCCATTTATTAAAATAAATATGATCAAGAATCTCTGTTTACAGTGTAATGCATACCAAATTTAATACCAATATTATGTGAATTATTAACTGTCAAAATTTTCAATATAAATTACTGATGTAACAGTTTCAATTTTTGTTGAGAGTATGATAAACTTATTTTCCAAATGAATCTAATTTATGCCATTGGTTTTTTACCTGTAATGAATGATTTATTAGTGATGACTAGAACTTTCATCTAAAGTTGTCAGTTCAAAGTGGAGAATTTTATTAAAATGTCTCCTTCAATCTAAGTGTTCATTACTTCATTGGTATGTCTTTACTTTTAAAAAGCAAATCAAATTTATGTGAATATGACTTGTTTTTGCCTTGAGGTTTATGTTTTCAGTATCATGCATTAAAATCTGTCAACTTAGTTCATTATACATGTAACCAATATGTGGAAATTTACAGAATGCAAATACAAAGGGAATTCTTAGTTCTTCAAAACCAAGTGTTAAAAGATGATTAAGATAGAAGGTTAAAGCGAGACTTTTTGCATATAAGAATATTACATACTGGAACACAATTTATATTTGAATTAACAATTAGTTGACGTCTTGAAAATGTTAGAATTGTGTAATAAATTTTATGTTTGTGAACAAAAATGACTTTATCACATTTTCTAGGACCGCCTTAGATAGTACTTGAGATAATAGAGAGGTTTAGAAACCGTTACGTGTACGAGTACGCGTACGTGTAGACGCAGTAACTGTGTATGACGTCATTATTCATTGCGTACGGGAAATCGCTACAAGTTGTCAATAACGTGTAAATCGCGAGCTACACGTACGTACAAACGTGTAGACATTTATGTTTATATAACAGATGAATTTCACGAATACTTGTACCGAAAATATTTTATAAGTTTTAATTCAACATTTTATCTATTTATTAGTCTCGTATATGTTTTGATATCTATATTTTACGTCATCGCAAACGGCACCAGTACACGTACACGTACTCGTCAATTTTCTACACCTCTGCTACTTTTTACGTGTAGATGTACTTGTAGATTACACGTACGCGTACCCGTACATGTTAGCCTTCTAAACCTCTCTAATATGTTTATTTCATGTGACCTGTGAAGCAAGGTGGTGTAAGGCACTTTGACAGTAATTATTACTAAAGATGTGTAATTGTATTCATTTATAAAAGGAGGTCATTGCCGCCTTTAGAGATCAAGGTCACTCTTAATGTTCAAATACTAAGGCAAGTTTGGACAATAGTTAAAAGTTGACACTGGATTCTTGTATCATATGATGTACATGTTACATTAACTAGCCCAGAAGTACTCAGGTAAAGTGTCACGGGATTAGCACCATTGGTTGTTTAAACTGTTAAAAGGTTTCCTCATTACATACTTTGCTTTCTTCTAAAGAAGCGTCCTGTCACACAAAATCATTGATGTACTAGCCTTTCCATGAATAAAAAAATTATTCAAAGCTTCATCTTTTGCTAATTTTACAAAGATTTTCATATAAAGATTTACTTATCGAAGAACAATGAAACACATAAAATTTGATTGATTTATTTGGCATTAGAATAGAAAATAGTCTAAAGTTGTAACACTGACAAATTTTGCATATATTATATATATTCAAACATTTGTAAAAAAATCACAACATACATCACGTACACATGTTTAAGTCACATACATGTAGTTTTGCCTCTCACACATGGATATAATGTACATGTAAAATAATCAAAATAATCTCATTCTTTCACCTTCAGTCTCTCTCATATTTAGTATGAAAGATTGTCCGTCTAAGAGTTATAACCTTTTTTTGATTAAAATCGCTGATAAATTATTTAAGTTCAACTTATATAATAATTAGAAAATGTATATTAAAAATTATTTGGCTTTTGTTTTACATGTTTTGTACTGCCATACTTTTCAAAATTTTTATATTCCTGTAAAAAGTGATTAAATCATGTCAAAAATATTGTATCAAATTCCAATTCAAGCCCCATCTTCTCCATTCTGTACAGGATCAGATATAGAAATAAAGTTTAATAATACAATCTGAAGGTTTCATGGTATAATTGACATTTTTTTTTTATTTTTAATTATGTAAAAAAAAGTAAGAGTTTGTACTCTTTGATGTTCTCTATAACATTATTTCCTCTTTGGGTATAAACTATGACTTCTCCCTGAAAAAAAAAAAGAGAACATTCTCATAAAAAGCTTACACTCCGTCAGTAGTTTGACCAAATATTTCTGTTTAGAATACATGATACAATGTACAAAATCATGAGTACTTCTATACATTTGTATTCAGGCTACCAGTGAATCATCATGGCATGACAATAGACCATTTTCCAGTCTTGTTTAAAAGCTCAAATTGTCCAAGTCAACATCTTTTGGTGTTGTTTATCATTATGACGTCACTGTTAAAAGATGCAATTCCACTGAAGCGTAACAATTGTAAAGTGTGCAAAAGTTGCCAACCTAGGACATTTTTCATCATTTTGTCCGCCATTATGAATTTTGGCACGTGGTCTATTGTTTATTGTCAAGTTCAGTTTCAGGGTTGAGAAAGGGCAAGTCTTGTTTCCTTTGACTTGTTCTGTTCTAGTTGATTTGAACCAGACCTTTATATTTTGTCAAATATTTATTGTTGATTGATTGATAAATTGTTTTAGCTCTTCTTTTTTTGTCTGTCTGTCTTTAACTTTAACTTACGTGCATAGCTTTGAAATATATTTTTCACAACTTTCTAGTACCAAGACCTTATTACCTAAAACTTGCTTGGACTTTTCCTAGACATATTGCCCACAAAGGGAAATATAGTGTTTACCAAACTTAGACACATCCTTTTTAACGTGTATATAGGCTCTATACATTTCCTCTTTGGACTTTTTCAGCACCAAAATGACAAAATATTGTTTTATGAAAGATATTTTATGATGTAAAATGGTAGTATGAAAGGTACCATGTATACTATTACTTGTCAAGTGTTTTACCTTAAATTTTATTTTAGGAGTAAGAATTCCATCAAACTGTTAAGGCCGCCTTCATTGGCTGAATCAATGGCCTGGTAGTCCTGAAATACAGACGGATATGCAGTATGAAAACAGCTGGTTGCCATATAAAATGGTATACATGCTTAACATATGCGTTAGTAACATACACATGTATGATGCATATCACAAGGAATTTATAATGAATAGAAAATATGAAATGCAGTGACCATGATTATTTTCACTTGTGTCCACTTTTTAGAAAGTCGGGGGAGCTAATGTCATAGCCTGATGGTGAGCATCATCAGCTGTGTGGACAAAACTTTAACCTGGGCTATAATTCTCATTAAATATAAGGGGTAGGGCTTTGATATTTCACATGTGCATACCTCATGACCAGAACTTTTATTTAGAACTTTGACTTTTGACCTAGTGAAGTTGACCTTGAAGTTTGACCTACTTAAAAAAAACTTTAACCTTGGCTATATCTCGTGTACTACAGGGTGTAGGGCTTTGATTTTTCACATGTGGAATCCTCATGACCAGACTTTTCATTTGAGACTTTGACTTTTGACCTAATTACCTTCACCTTGAAGTTAGACCTACTTTTTAAAAACTTTAAGCTAAGCTATATCTCATGCAATAGAAGAGGTATGGTTTTGATATTCCTCGTGTGAATTCCTCAAGACCAGACCTTTCATTTGAGACTTTGACTGTTGAACAACTTTTTAAAAACTTTAACCTTGGCTATATCTCATGCACTATAAGGGGTAGGGCTTTGATATATCTCATGTGGATCCCTCATGTCCAGACCTTACATTTGGGATCTCAACTTTTGATCTACTGACCTTGACCTTTTAGTTTTACCTACTTTTAATAAACTTTAACCTAGGCTTTATTTCACTATTCTAAAACATGCCATTTTACTATCAAAAACCTACACGGTAAGCAGTGTTGTCTTCTTGTGAGTCTTCTTAATTCTGTTCATCGATGCGTTAAAAAAGGATAAGTGAAAGGTTACTTGAAATAGCTCAAGGTCACATGAGGGAGAAAACAGTAATACTTTTAACAGATTTGATCGCAGACTACTTTTTTTTTCGGTCAAATATACTTGCCCCACAATATTTATTTCCGTTGAATATTTGAGGTGGTATTAAGTCAGGAATGCCAGCTAGTTCCCTCATCTGTATTCTTTTGTCTTTGTCCTTGGCTAAGTCTATTTCTTCATACTTTATGTTTTTACCTTCTAGAATTATCCTGATCCTTGATTGCTGAATGTATATCTGTAATTTAGACGTGGAGTTTGAAAAATTACCTTTTTTGCAAATATTTTAATCTTGGCAATAAAATTTGAATGAAAAGTGATAGGATGTGCATTTAAATTGTGACCAGACTTTTCCATGGTCACTATGATTTTGACCTTGTAACCTTGACCTCGGAGTTTGTCCTACTTTGCAAAAACTTTAACCGTTAATTGTCATTTATCCTATATTTGAAATTTAAATACAATGTTGAAAGATACATATCAATTTGTATAGGTAAACTACAGAATTTTAGTAAGATTTGACGAGAATATACAAATATATTTGAATTGTCATCACCCGGTAACAGTTAATATTTCTTTCACATTTTATTTTTCTGTATTTTTGTACATGTATTATTTTAATCACTCATTTTCTACTATTTAAGCCGAGCTGCAAAATTCGGTTCTTAATTAATGTGAGACGGGCGAGCGGGCGCCAACAATTGGTTTCCGTACTATGAGTCAAGTATGATACATGCTAGTCCAATGAAACTTCATACACTTACTCACCATGAGTCAAGGATGAACATTATTGATTTTGGGGTGAAAAGATCAAAGGTCAAGGTCACAAGACTCTGATGATTGAAAATGGTTTCCGGACCATAGTAGAGCCTGTATTGTACCTAAGATCATGAAACCTACCAGAAATGTTTCCCATGACTTTGAGATCAAAAGGTAAAAAATCAAGGTCACAGAACACTGATGATTGAAAATGGTTTCTGGACCATATTAGAGCTTGTATTGCACCTATGATCAAATGTTTCCCATGAATCAAGGATGGCACTTATTGATTTTGGGGTACAAAGGTCATAGATGAAGGTCATATCACTCTGATGATTGAAAATTGTTTCCGGACAATATTTAACTATGTATTGTACCTATGATCATGAAACGTGCCTTTGTCATAAATTTTGAATGGTTGGTGATATTAATTGCTTTCATAATTCAGTGTTCCTTGTCGGGCAAGACCTTCGTATTGATAACAAAATTTTTGCCTTCTAACCTTGACCTCGGAGTATGACCTACTTTTTATATTACATCTGATGTCGACGGGGCGTTTGTGTTTCACGGACAGGTTATTATATAATATATCTACAAGGAAAGTTGCATCTTTTGTTATTTTTCTTTCTCACTTGTGTTAGTCAAAATGCATGCATGTATACAATGTAGAAATAAGCAGAGAAAACAAACCATCAACGTTTGTCCTTTCAGCAGTCAAAATTCTGCAAATATCGGAAAATAAGCGCTAGACGGATTGATTCCAGGAATCATATTTCAGTAGGAATTCAAGCTACATGTACATGCAGAGCTTTATATCGGCTTGATTTTACACCGATAAACTGTTTGTTTTTGTAACACATTTTACAAAAGGAGGAAATTCCGGTATCTTTGTTCAATCTTTGTTGGTACATGTATAATGGTACATTGCATTGAGTGCATGTGCATGGACGATCGATTATCGCTTATGGTGGTCCAGTTATTCCATACAAAGCCAATTACAGAACATCGGAGGATTCCATACTAAAATAACCATGATAACAGCTAGAATTAGATCTACACAGAATGGAATGGGAACAATCTGTATAGAGTTAGTTGGAAAGGGAAGGATCTCGCGTACTAGTTATTTGGGTATCAATCAAATATTGTACATGCAATTCATTTTTTAAAGACTCCTCTCGCTAACTTATCCCCAGCCCCCCCCCCCCCCCCCCCCCCCCTCCTACTTCCGTGCTTTAAAATAGAATTTCCTATGTTTTTTTAATTGTAAGAAGAAAAATGGGAGGGGTCAATTCCGACTTATATAGCATTCCCGTCTTTATTTCTTGACATTTTGTGCCTGTTTTATTGGAAGAATTAATTAAATCTTGTGAAGGTGATTAAAGAATGAAAACGCGCATGTATTTTTTCCATCGATATCCTTCATATAAAGTATCTCATGTTTACAATAAGTAACGGAAATTTTACGAGAGGCACTTGACCAACTAATCATTTCCACAACAAGCCATACATGTATGATACTAATGAAAACATCAATGTTTGTAAACAACTTGACAAGCCCCCCCCCCCCCCCCTTTCCAATTATAGAGATCAGCAGAATTTAACTATGCAGTTTACGAATTATTTTCTGTTGCTTTTGTAAAACAAAATTACAAAATGTAAGCGGGATTAAACCTCTGTCGACCTACACGTAGTACACATTGTTTTCTTACAGAGTGTGGGCTAGCCGCACCCCTCCCCCTCTTTCCAATATCTCAAATTTGCTCAAGCAACATTTTTGATTTAGGGAATACTCATCCGCTGGTTTCTACAAAAATGATTTGAAAACTTGCTTACCTCTCGATTAGTCGTAACGGATGTCATATACAATTTTACTGACATTGTGAAGAAAAGCAAAAAAATCCTCAGAGACGAAAAGCAGAAAGTTGAGAAAAGTATATTATTATCTGAATCAATGACTAAGCTTGCATCACCTTGAGCATAAAATGAACTCGTCAACTTTGGTATCTTTGTGTGAGAATCAAGACGATTCCGTCGTCTCTGGAGGGGAGGAAGGATATATCTCTGAATCAACAGTGATCAGTAGCCAAGAAGTTGCAGATGTAAGTGATGAACCCCGGTGCAGACCGACACCACGGGAGATTATGTGTGGGGGTAATTTGATCTGCCAGGAAGCTTACTGTATTTGCGAGATTTATAAACAAATGTTAATAACGGCGCGGGAATATAAAATTGAAATCAATGTATAGTTGTGACGTTCGTAAAGTTTGAGTGTAGTGGGATGGGATATGGTTGTGTCCAATATTTCAACAGCCGAGATCCTTCTTTTTGTGTCCCTCGAAAAGAGCAATGGTGAGGTGATCCTGATTACGTGCGTACAATATGGGCAGCGGAAAGGGTATAAAAGACGTCAAATCTTAACGAACAAATATATAATACTCGATTAATGTACTCTCATGTACGACAGTGCGATTAGGGGATTCCAAAAAAATAGGCATCGGAATTTTATGTATTTTATTTTTTCGAGAAAACCTCATTAATGTACATAATTTTGAAAAGGTCTTTCCGAGACGGTCATTTTGAAATTTATTTGAATAAAATCGGACTTGAAACAAAAAAAGTCATTAGCAAAAAGAACTTTGATGACAAAAAAAAAAATAAATAAATAAAAATAATTATGTGTGAATTTAATTCTTAGCATCTAATTGGAGTATTGTAGTCGTGTTTGGTATCAAATGAATTAGAATGAAGTCCCACATATGAAAATGTAAAGAAAATGCAAAAAAAAAAAAATGTTGAAATAAACAATAGGTATTTTACAGCTGAGTTTGTCGGTACATCAAGTGACAAAGGTTTACCGATCGTTGCCGAATATCAGTATACCGGCCATTAGCAGATCATTATTCATCGGCAAACAGCGTAATTTTGAGTGGAAGTGGGTAGAACTGGGTTTTCATCCTCAATCGAGTATTATGTTTGTTCGTTAAGATTTGACCCTTTCCGCTGCCCATAGTACAACCCTCGCACTTTTCCGGTTACCCAGAAGTCTCGATGAACGCACAATAATTGCTATGTATAATAAACTCCTCAGTATAAGAGGACCATACAAGTGGAATCGCCATCCTCAAATATAGATAAATTTAGATATAGATCAAATGATAAACGTCTTCAAACAATAGCATCATTTAAGGCAGATAAAGCAGCATGGACCAGACATGCATGTTTCGGGTACTTAACCCTCGTCAGTGATCCTCAATCTAAACAATGCAATATGGCCAACGAGTGAAAATTATTATGTCCAAAATTGTACCAAAATATGTAGCAGGATGGGTGGGATATGATGCTACAGTGATGCATGGGCCACATTCTGGTCTAGTGACGTCTATAAGTTAACGGGATGCATCAACCAGAAAAGTTTGGGATCCCAAATCAAATGCTGTACACATTGCTCGAACAAAGAGACTTGGCGCACTATATTCCCTAGGGGTACACATCAAAACATGGCTGCTGTTAAATTTAAATTTTGCAATTTGTATACTTTTTATGCCCCCGGAGTCACAGATTCGGGGGCACATAGTTTTTGGCCTGTCCGTGTGTTTGTCTGTTTGTCCGAAAAACTTTAACATTAGGCATAACTTTTGAATGGAACACTGGCGTAGGACAAGGGGGGGGGGGGGGGGGGGGGGGGGGGCAGGGGGGCACGTGCCCCCCCCCCCCCCACTTTTGAAAGTGGGGGGGGGGGGGGGGGGGGCATAAGTATGTTTGTGCCCCCCCCCCCCCACTTTTTGACGTTATTTTTGGTCATACAGATATAAAAAAACTGCAAAATACCTTTAACTCAAACTATATAGAATATCATTACATGTATATGTTAATGATAGAGGACACAGACAGTAATTTCTGATTAGTCAATATTTTGCTTAAAAATTTTTTAAAAAAATTCCTGGCTCGCTACCGCTCGCCAGCCATTTATTCATGTACTTAAAATTTAGAATTGCACCAGAAATGTTAAAATTTGTGCATACAGAACATGAAACCCAATATTTATTTTTTAATCTCTTCCTCTTCCTCCCCCCCCCCCCCCCCCCCCCCCCCCCCTTCTTTTTTTTTTTTTTTTTTTTTTTTTTTTTTTGCTTGTTAGAAATTTTGGGATGTTGTGCCCCTCCACTTTTTCAAGCAGAGCTACGCCATTGTGGAAAGTGATAGAGTTTTCATATTTCACATGTGTATTCCCTGTAACAAGACCTTTTCTTTGATACCAAAATGTTTGACCTCATGACCTTGACCTTGACCTTTGACCTACTTTTCAAAAACATTAACATTTGGCATAACTTTTGAATGGTAAGTGATATGGCTTTCATATTTCACATGTGTATTCCTTGTGACAAGACCTTTCCACTGATACCATTATTGTTGACTTTGACCTTTCACATATACTTAACAGAAAATTAAGTTTATACTAACAAAGATGCCACCGGGGGCATTCGTGATTCACAAACACAGGCTTTTTTTTATTAGAATATAATTAAGAGTTTTCTTGTGCTTTCTCTCGTGCTAATATCTTGAAAAAGGTATATTATGAAACTAAATAATCATACCATTTTGAAAGTCAAAGGATTCAGGAGAAAAAGTAAACTGAAGCCTATGTAATTCGTTTCCGTGCCTGCTCTCCATCTACATGTACACGTACAATACATTCCAATTAAGCATGTTAAGGCAAATGTGAAACAAGCTAATAGATATTTTCCCGCAAAATAGATAGATTTGTCTTGATTATTTGCAATAGGGTTACATGTACAATACTTTCAATATCTCATTGAGATGAAAGAAATAATTACAATAAATGATTTTTTAAAAATCAAAATTATATGTTAGAATGTGAAAATATAACTTTTTCTCATTTTACCGACATAGAACCGGACACGCCATGGACTGGCCTGTGTCGTTCTTCCTCCTCCTCGATCCTTTTGGGGGAGAAGGAAAAAAGAGAAAAGATTTTTTGGGGGGAAAACGTATGAATATCACTAAGGCAAATAAAAGTGTTCTGGAAAAAACCCATTTGATTTGGGGGGGGGGGGGGGGGGAAAGGAATTAAGATTATTGCCAGACGGAATTCTTTTTTCAACAATTAGTTTAAAAGCTGGAAAACATTTTTGGCATCCCTTTGGGCCGGGTTTTTATGAAGAGGTAGGGCCACTTAACCCTTTCAATAGACCATTTTCAAGTTTTCTGACCTTGATTTTACACATCAGACTACGGACATCAATTACCTTGCCAAACTTTTGAATTGTTATGTCATAATTAATCGAAGGTTCTACGTTATATTTCAAGTGCTTCGTGAGTGAAAAACGTCGCCATAGTATGTAATGTCCGTAGTCTATCAATCAAATGAAACATCTTGGAAAATTTATCTATTTACATGTACCTTAAAACTAAGATAATGAGAAGAACTTTACATTGGTCATATGGAAATGTTTACGGCTTTTAACAAAAAGAATAAATGAACCAACAAAGCACCAAAGGAGGTGCTATATGACGTCATCATTTTGGCGTTCTTTACAAAAGATGGCCAAAATTGCTCAAAAATTTGTCTTTAGTGGAAAAAATTGATCAATGTGACCGCATCACTAAGACTAAAACTTTTAGGACATACAGATATATTAATAATAATTTTTCAAGCGGTCATTGCAAAATAGACTGAACGCACCAATGCTCGGACATTTTGATAGGTTTTTCTCAATTTTAATAGAATACATTGGAGAAAATGCCAATAATTTGATTTGAAAACATTGTCAACCCGTTTAGATACCTTTTTACCTGTCCTGAGCGAAGCTCAAGTGAGCTATTGTCATAGCGCGCCGTCCGTTGTCCGTTTATCGTCCGTCCGTTAATCGTCCGTCCGTCCGTCGTCCTACGTAAACTTTAAACATTTTCGACATCTCTATTCTGCAACCGCTGCACGGAATTTCACGAAACCCTACAGGAAGCAAGAACTCAAGGTCCTCTACCAAGTTTGTGTTTTTCGTGCCGATCGGTCAACAAACATGGCCGCCGAGGGCTCTGATTGGCTGACACATTTTCGGCATCTCCTCTGTAACCGCTCAATAACCGCTGCACAGAATTTCATGAAACCTTACAGGAAGCAAGTACTCAAGGTCTTCTACCAAGTTTGTGTTTTTCGTGCCGTTCGTTTAACAAATATGGCCACCGAGGGCTCTGATTGGGTGATGCATTTTCGACATTTCCTCTGCAACCGCTGCACGGAATTTCACGAAACCTTACAGGAAGCATGTACTCAAGGTCCTCTACAAAGTTTGTGTTTTTTCGTGCCAATCGGTCAACAAATATGGCCGAAGAGGGCTCAAATTAGATGACACATTTTCGACATCTCCTCTGCAACCGCTGCACAGAATTTCATGAAACCTTACAGGAAGCAAGAACTCAAGGTTTTCTTCCAAGTTTGTGTTTTTCGTGCCGATCGGTCAACAAATATGGCCGCCGAGGGCTCTGATTGGCTGACACATTTTCGGCATCTTCTCTGCAACCGCTCAATAACTGCTGCACAGAATTTCATGAAACCTTACAGGAAGGCTCTTGAATTGAGTGATGCATTTTCGACATTTCCTCTGCAACCGCTGCACGGAATTTCACGAAACCTTATACAGGAAACATGTACTCAAGGTCCTCTACAAGGTTTGTGTTTTTCGTGCAGATCGGTCAACAAATATGGCCGTCGAGGGTTCTAATTAGATGACACATTTTCGACATCTCCTCTGCAACCGCTGCACAGAATTTCATGAAACCTTACAGGAAGCAAGTACTCAAGGTCTTCTACCAAGTTTGTGTTTTTCGTGCCTATCGGTCAACAAATATGGCCGCCGAGGGCTCTGATTGGATGACACAATTTTGACTTAATTCTCCTCTGCAACCGCTGCACAGAATTTCATAAAACCTAGCTTACAGGAAGCCAGAACTCAATGTCCTCTACCATTTTTGTGTTTTTCTTGCCGATCATTTTGCAAATATGGCCGCCGAGGGCTCTGATTGGATGACACATCTTGGAATTCTCCTCTGCAACCGCTGCACAGAATTTCATGAAACCTTACAGGAAGCAAGTACTCAAGGTCATCTACCAATTTTGTGTTTTTTCATGCCGACAGGTCAAAGAATATGGCCGCCGAGGGCTCTGATTGGATGACACATTTTCGACATCTCCTCTGAAACTGCTACACAGAATCTAACGAAATCTTACTGGAAGCAAGTACTCGTATACTCAAGGTCCTCTACCAACTTGTCCACTCACTTAAGGTATTCATTGTACAATTAAGTCACTTTACATAACGTTTTAATATTCTCCATTGTAAAGTATGGTAAATTTTATGCCTGGTAAGGTACTATAAACTATATATTTTCTGAAAGGTAATGATGCCCTGAGTTCAGATATAAGACTCCCAGGTCTTAAAAATCAAAGGGGAAAAACTCTTGTACAACTTTGTTATTTTGCATACGTTTTATAGAGAAAATATAAAATTTAAATGCTTCATCAGTTATTCCCCTTTGTTTTTCTGGCCCCACAATTATTATTTCTGAGCAGTGGGCTTTATAACCTTTCAGAAAATATATAGTTTATAGTACCTTACCAGGCATGCAAAAATGCCCTATTGTACATCGGATACCTTAATCATTCTATTGTTTGCAACTCAGATGAGCGCTGTGGCCCCCTTGGGCCTCTTGTTAGTTAACTTTTTGGAAACTGGGATCAGCGGTTAAAGTTTGGGGAACTCTTCAAATGGAGTACCAAAAAGATGGATATTTGACAAAATCCTTACCAATGCACGGACATTTGGCTTCATTGTACATAATAATCAAGCAAATGAAAAACTATAGTAATATACACTGAAAATGATTCTATATCTAATGGATATTTTAAGACAACCACACATAATTCATCCAGTTCTTTGATTTCATTGTTTGAATAGACGATGGTTGACATAATATGATTGTCTTCTGAACACGTAAAAATTCAAGCGTGAATCTTGTATTTGATAACCTTTTAACGTACATTAAAGCATTTGTGAAGAATTGTCGTGACTCTCGGTCAACCCATGAATTAAGCCAAATGCACTTTAGGTGTCCGAGCATACAATGTAGGTAGTGTTCGAGCATTGGTACGATTACTCTAAATATAGAGGTATAGATTCTGCAGCTACTTCGTGGAATACTAGTTGTCGATTTGCAAAGTCTCCCCCCCTCCAAAATCAAATGGTTGCTCCCTAACGCGAAAAAATACCGTGAGAAATATTTAGACGAATTCGAAGTAGTAGTAGGATGACCAAGTCGCCAAAAGTGGCTTATTTTAGGAGTTTAGTCGACACGCATAGTACACGGCAAATATTGGTATCAAATGAAAGCTCTTTATCTGTGTTTAATGAATCAAGATGTCATCAAATGATTTTCATTGTAGAACGTTTTCAAAAATGACGTTGAAATGACGTCATCAAATTTTTAAAAAATTACCGAAAAATCACTGAAAAAAGGAATCGATGAATATTTCTTCTGTGGAAAGTAACATCAAAGATCGAAAGGTGAAAATTACTAACATATTTAATACTTTTTCGAATATGATAAGTTTTAATTCAAATTTCTCATAAAATATGCGTTTTTGGGTTAAAAAAGTTTATTTTGCTAAAAAATTGCATTACTTTGTGAAAATTCTATTTTATTTTTTCCCTTCAATGAGATCCACTGAATGAAATCTGATCGTTCTTTAAAAATTTAAATCTAAACATTTTCCTCTTCCAATTGATATCAAATATATTTAATTATTTTAATGAAAAAAACTTCAAAACTGCTGTTTTTTTCTACTGAAATCTGCATAATAATTTCTATTAAGATTATTTCTATTCATCAATCATAACATCTTTATCACTTATGAATTCGATAATTGAAGGATGTATTCCATTCTGATCTATTATGCTCTTTCGCATAATAACTTATGCTTTAAAGACATTAATTGTATTTTCAGTTTTTTTGGGGGGAAAACTGTATTTTTCATTCAAAAATCACGGATTTCTGGATATTATCGATATAATTCACAGAATCATATCATTGCAGTAAAAAATACAATCTTTAGTAGTTATACCATAGATTTTCTATCGAGTTACAAAATTCAAGCAAAAATTTTATTTTATTCTCTAAATTGAGATAAGATTAGGATTTTTATGGCTGTTATTATATGCCTATCTTGTAGCCTAGGGAAGGGGGGGGGGGTTCGGATATCGGTATTGCAGTACCGTTTCGTCCTGCACCTTTTAAAAAACATAGAGACAAAACCGTTTAAGCTAGTAACATCATATTTACCACGTAGACTTAACTTAACGAATATAAGAGAAAATTTTATTTTCAAGGTCGTGCGTAAAAGGTCAAGGTCATTTTGAGGCTAAAGATAGATTTTTTTTGTGAGAAATAGATTAAAGTTTCATTGAAATAATTGTTGTTGTTCTCTTTTTGGTTCAGTATGTTTTGAAATTATTCAATCTTAAAGGAATATTAATTATCTTTGAAATATGTAACGGACTTTCTGTATATTTTGTTCAATCAACAGTAAAATAACGTGTATGCGTACATGTAAGGGAAAGGGGGGGGGGGGCTTACATACTCACATTTATTTATTAAAACTGTTAGAATTGCAAACAAGATTGATACAATGCCATTTGAGCTAGGACTTTTTACCATGAACATTGACTTTAAACAGGCAGAAAACCCTACTGATTTTGAAGGTCAGGGTAAAGGTAATTTTGTGGCTAAATATAGATTTTTGGTTAGATTTAAAAAAAAAACCACGTTTAAATCTATTTTGGGTCAAAATATTTTAAATCTTCTTCATGATAAATAAAATATAAATGGTCTTTTATGTATGTAATGGGGTTTTATCTCCTCTTTTTGCACATTTGAGAAATTATGCGGAAGAGGAGGTGGTTGCATGCATACATGCTGTAACAGGATATGGTGACCAAACCGTCTGAAATAGGAATTTTCAATTTGTATGTTTAATATCTTTCGTTGTATAATTGAGAAATCAGTAACGCATGGTGAGATTAAAGCTTAGGAACTTCAGGCTTACCATGAAGATTGAGTAGACCCAGACAAAGGACCTACTTGATTGTCAGGGTACGTGTCAAAGAAGGTCAAGGCCATTTGACATCATTAATCACATGACAGGCGTATGCTGCAGCGTAACCGTTGCCCTATTTTTAGTCTAATTTCCGGGTCTTATTTTGAATTTTAAATGAAGGAGCTATTTATTTCTCTAAGTATGTGTCAGCATAAAATATTTGTGAATTGTAAATCAAAAATATTTATTTTGACTATTAAAATAAATACAAAAAATAGATATGTTGTATTAACAATTCACAAATATTTCATGACATATGTGTACACTTTTCTTTCTTTTTTTTTTTGGGGGGGGGGGGGGGGGGGCTGATATACAAGTGATAATAGATACCAGCTGGTTAATAATCAAAATATTTTAAATTTCTTCATGATAAATAGAATATATTACACTATTACATTCCTACCGCGTTACCCTATGTACCAATAAAAAACTTCATTTTCAATCGAAAAAATTGGAAATATATTGTACCCTGAAAATCAATTCATATGATTAACAGGCAACAATTGGTCACGGGATATACCTTTTTTGTGATAAACATCAGAATCAAAGGGATTTGTCGCGCTCGGTTGCTTTATGTACTATGGTTTATAACCTATATAGTTCATTTATCAACCTGGAAGCGTGATAAATCCCTGTGATCAGAACCAGACCATAATACATATATATCGAAAAAACCAAAATCATAAGAAGGATGACTCAATATAATTGCTACTGAAAGAATTAATTTTTTCTCAATTTACTATCTGATATAATCATCTTGGTATTTATGAATCTCAATGTGAAAGAGAGAGTTACAGAATAGGGACGAGTATGAAAATAGCTTATGAATGAACATTCCGGCTCTTGTGGTTAATTTTCACAATTTTAAGTGATTTTAATTAGGGGATAGCAAGCCCCGACGGTATACGTATAACTGCGTTTCCAACAGTATATCCAACATATACCTGTCGGAACCACAAAACACAGTACGTTTATCCCTATTCTAATTTATGTGACTTATTTTAACTCTTTATACCCCTCAGAAGGTCTCATTTATTGCTTTAGAGGCGACGTTGCTACGGAGGACTAATAACGACCAACTGAAATGATTGCGCTGCAAAATATGAAATACAACTGCTTCGTATTTATTACAATGGCGAAAAATCAACGTGTTATCAATAATAAACTTACTTGTTCTGTTGTTTACATGTGGAGAACGCCATTTACAAGCTCATACCTTGTAGTTTTACGTCACAGTATGACGTCACAGGAGCGAAGAACAGAGGGAAGCATGACGTCATACGCAAAAAGTGCGTTAAAGCTTGTAACTTGCAAATTTAGGTAGGAATACATTTTGAAGTATGTCAAGTGAGTCGGTTTGCGGCATGTATATCGTCGTTATACATGCTTGTAGAAATCCTGTGAACCAATCAGAATGCGTGAAACAAACAGAATGAATTAGAATAGCTGTTTGCCTGACAATACGCACATTTTAACTAAAACATTACGAACATTAACTTATTTCACTTGAAAGTACCTTGGAAATTGTATAAATCTATGTTATTACTGCTTATGTCTAGAGGAGAAACATGGTAAACTGTTTACCTTTTCCTGAGATTTTTCCTTTAAAAAGCATTTTTTTTTTCATGAGATCGGTGATGGTTTATCAGGGAGAGAGGGCTTTCTACCCATCGACATTATTTTATGGATAACGCTGAATATTACGCTGAGTATGTACGTACACCCTAGCTGAAATAATCATAACGATGGATAAATTTTGGTACAGAATAAAAACCAAGCAACGAAACGCGTAGCACCATCGCACGGCATCAATACCAATGTACTCACAGTCACACACCTTTATGGCCCCGTCACACTTTAAATTTTTTTGGTCAACGCACGAGTAACGACCTAGTAAATTTGCCAACACGTCGCAGAACGTTGAGGTCGCTGGCTGGTCGTTGTGTGGTCGCTGGAGGACGTTGGTGTGCGCTGTGGTAGTCGGAAAATTTTGTGCATGCACAAAACCGCCGATGACTGCCCAGCGTCCAATCGTAAGTAATGGATTCATTAGGAGGTCGCTGGGCATGCGTTCCCGTGCGCTGTGCAGTCGTTGCTAAAAACGTTGGGAGGGCATCAATAATTGCAACGAATGTGTAACGACAGAGGAGCGCAAGTCTAACAGCCACACTCTTCTAGCGATGGTCTTACGTCCTCAACGTGTGCCCAACGACAGCCTAACGTCCTTGGCGTGTGCTTTACGTCTTGACAACGAAATGTTTTCTGAAAATTAAGTTTTGCTGTGATCGCCGCTAGAAGGTCGCTGCCAGGTCGTTGACAAGTCGTTAGGCGAGGTCTTTGACACCCTTTCTCACAAAATCCGCCCATTTCAAATTCGAAAAATTGAAAAAATGAAAGTTGCAGCAGCTAAATAGAATGTGCTTTACTCAATGCGACAAACCTTTGAGAAGAAATGTGCAAAATTTCAGGACTCGGAGGTAACAAATAACGTTATTATAATGATTTTACTGAAGGGCTCCATTTATATTTGTAATTTACGTGATGGCTCAGGTTCTGAATATAAACTTTTGTATTTCACTGTTATCTAAAGACAACTCTCCTATTTTATTTAGGATTGTCCTTTTAAAGTCTATCGTAAATAAAACCATTAATAATTGTAAAATACATATGATGATGACGGACATATAAGTCCTTAATTCAATCTGTTCCAAATTCATAATGAAAAAATATATTTGTTTGTTGCGGCAATACCTTTATAAAGGATGCAACATCTCCTATGCAATTTATCTTCTAACTTCTGAACATTTTGAAGGAAATGCGAATTGAAAACAAGGGATGGACAAAGCTAGAAACGACCAAATAATCATCAACCATGTCAGAATACACATAACGTAAATTACATAAAGGAGTGATCTGGAACTTAATCGTCATGAAAAAATCTATAGACACATTATTTACCAATACAAATACATCTATTGGTTGTTTTGACTGTTGCAAATTACTCTGTGATTCAATTCATGAAGTTTCAGTTATTTTTACTGAGATGATGATATGTGTTACATATTGCATAGCTAACACAATATATCCTATGCAGTATCACTTGTCTGTTAGGCCAAACATAGCATTAAATCCTATTTTTATGACCTACTTTACATTCTGTATATCTCCTTTCTCGCTTTCCCCATATCATGTGAAAACAAGACTTGGAATAACTAATTCTAAGAACACGACAACGATGTAATTTACGTTATCAAAGACGTTTTACAAAAATGTATGCTAGAATCGTAAACAATGAATGTGTGTCATGAAAAAGATATTTATTACATTCCATTTATATGTTAGCTTCTTTATCTACTGATCTTTGGTACAATTAAAGAAAACTGAAAGATAATTCATGTCGTTGGAAAAAAAGTGTAATTTACGTTACTGTTGAATTGATATTGAGGAAATTCACTAAACATGGTGAAGTTTCCATTTGATAACAGTTTCAGATTAACCCTAGCAAAGATTTAAAACAAAACAATCAGTAAAATAAACGTCTACGACCCTTCTATAATTCCATAGGGAACGTAAATTACACAACGTAAATTACTTTTGTACTCATATTTAAGCATAACTTAAAGAAAAGACCGAATACCTGAACGATGACTGTATTTAATTTGACTATAGAGTGTCGGCAATGATCGTAACACGTCATTTCTTTATCCTTTCTCCTATATTTTGAGAAAAAGCGATAACGTAAATTACATGCTTAAAACGAACCGCGCATTTTGACAAATAAACCATCTATACTGAAAAGTTAAGTAACCATACACCAAAAGGAGTTCCCTTTTGGTTTTAATACTATTTTGAATAAACATTCAAAGAGATATAATGAAAGCTTTTGACAGTTATTATTATTTTTTGTCCGGCAAGTAATCATGGCAACGTAAATTACGTAAAACGAGCGACAATATGAAAAGCTGTAAATTATTTTACCTCTACTAATTTTCCCTATTTTAACCGTCAAATTAATTTCAATTATTTTACATTTCTCCTTACATTTTGATCCATTTGATGTATTTTTCTCTCTACTTAAGGCATTTTACTATAGTTTAAAAGTTGTATACTGTTTGTGCGACAGGCAAAAAACAATAAAAACGAGTGGTATATCGTGGCCTGTCATAAATTTCAAACTATAAGGTCAAATAATTTTGTTGTTTTCTAATAGAAATGGGAATTTCCTTTAAGAAAACCGTCAATTTTGACTTAAAATCTGTATAAATACATCTCTTATTGTCAAGCGACATGTTATTTTGATAGTGGGCGGATTTTGTGAGAAAAGGTGTTGAGCACGCGTTATAGAACGTTAACAGGTAAATTGTCAACTAATTTTATTAGTTTGGAAGACGCTGAGGTCGTTGAGCGAATACTCCTCATGCGCTACAAGGTCGCTACGCGTACGTTGAGACCGTTGCTTCATAAATGATTTTCCGACCAAACCCCGACGTTTGCCAGCGTGTTGAAGGTCGTTACTAGTGCGTTTGCCAAAAAAGTGAAGGCGTGACAAGGATATGAATCGCTTCGTAGGTAATCTTAAAATAGAACTTGAAATTCTTCACAACATATGCAAATATGCATAAACATTTTTAAAGTTGCCTCCTCTATATGTGTTATCTTGCTGTTTGACCTTGATAATCAAAGAAGTGTTCTTTGTGTCATTTGTATTAAGAGCCAATCCGGCATAAAACCATGCAAAATCGTAAAAATCGTCCAAAAGGGTGGTCAAAGTTTTACATTTTTATGTATATTTCTGTATTCTATGATGAAAAACATTCGAGAAAAAAATTATTTTAAAATTCATATATGTCCCGTTTTATAACAATGGGCCAATTTTGTTTGTATGGCATAATGCCATTAACAGGGCTCAAAAACAACACTAAAATAGCCCTATTTTCATCGTTGAATAAGATTTGATTTTGATATGCAGTAATTCTTTTCATGATAAAATCAGATACTTACTCAATTCATCTTCATTATAGTACTCGCAAAGTTAAGATATACGAATTGACTTGCCACCAGGGGGCGCTCTAATACGACTTATATTGGGATTTGACAAAAGCGTCCCTATTTCGAACATGAATAACATCTATAAGAGAGAAAATTTTCCCACAAAATTTCAGTATAATAAAGTAAACGTATCATACTTTAATATATAAAAAAACTGTCGCTGCCAAATGTATCTAAGATATGCAAATTTTATCAAGAATATTAATTATTTTGCGGAATATGATTAAAAGATTTAATGGAAAAATGTTCAAAAGATAAGCATCTTTGATCATAATCTAGAAAAAAAATTTAAGATATTAACAAAATATGTTCTAAAAATGATGGAAATCGTTTCAGATCTTTTTCAATTTCCCTTATATAAGCCCCATCATTAATCTAGACGCTTTTCGAGATAGCCCGGAACGACGCCACCGAGTCAGACTTTTAGTGATGACGTCACGTGGTTAGGTTCCCTGGTAGCATGTAAACAACGACGATAAAATAAGAACTTGACACGGATAAACTATTGCATTAGAT
Source organism: Pinctada fucata (assembly GCA_028142955.1). Taxonomy (NCBI): domain Eukaryota; kingdom Metazoa; phylum Mollusca; class Bivalvia; order Pterioida; family Pteriidae; genus Pinctada; species Pinctada fucata. The sequence goes on along the minus strand of AP027112.1, from coordinate 45,355,446 downwards.
TATAACATTGATAGAGTTTAGCTCAAGATCTCGTTCCCTCGTTTCTAGATGTGATTAGATGTACCCATCCCAAATCTTTTGAAATAATCTTCACAGATGTAAAAGAACGAGTCTCTAAAATAGTCGGTGCTACTACCAGTAAGTACTGGTTAGAGCGTCGAACCAATTACGGAAAGGTTCCTGGTTCGAGTCTCCCTGGAGCAGGGGCACTTAATCTCACTTCTATTGAATTTGAAGACGTTTAACTTCTGAAAGCTCATCATAAAAGGATCACTATGCCACTGCTAGTTTCGTGTTATCAGATTTGTTACATGTAGATCTATTGTCCTGTAGACAACGGGTCGTTCGATGTACTCTTCTATGATCTCTCATTCTCTGTTATATGAACAAATTGTCCTGTCTGTGTATTGTTGACATGACTGTGGTATTTTCTTTAAAAAATGTTGAAAATCGGAAAGAAAAGTTTTCTTTACAGTCTACTCGCTGCTCTTTTCATCGATTTTCCAAATTCATTGTTTCATAGGAAATAGGTTTAAAAAGTTCTTTCCTTTTGAAAACGATCTGTTGAATTGATAAAATAAACGTGTTTTTTTTTCTTAAAATGTTAGGTTGATCTTTCCTATAAACATAACAATTTATTCGTATTTCAGAGAAAAAATAGACAGGTTGCACGAATTATCCTCACTTAAAGTAAATCAATGAATTAACTATATATCCAGTCCTTATTTTTTTTCGAGAAAACCTCGATCATTCTGTTATTTTCGTGCATAAAACAAGAAAAAAAATTGTTTGATATGACTGTCTCTTTCTTGATTTCAACTCAACGTCAAATAGCGCTTTCAACCAAATCGGTCATCTATGGTTATGATGAGAAAAGTCTTTGTTTATTCAAGGTCAAAATAATTTGGGGCAAATTTCAGGGGCCCTGACAACCTCTCCGTCATATTTCTTAACCTCCACCTGCCCCCGGCCCCCCTCCCGCGTTAAAAAAGAAAATCGTACTAGAAAAAGCACTCTTTTCCCCGGAACCCCCCCCCCCCCCCCCCCCCCATCGCTCTAAATCCTTGCGTTTGTATAAGCTGTTTTGCTCCGTATTCATCCGCTCCGGTCAGTATGCGCGTAAATTATGAGAGTAATTACTTTCTTTTACAAAATCTCAATTCTTTCATAAAAGTTTATCTCCTTCATATCCTTAATTCAAGGTATTTCTCCTTCGAAGTATTGATATTATCTTGTACTAAAGCAGAGCGGTCTTCGTTCTATAAAAAAGTACTTTTATTGAAAAGAAAAAAAATAGTTCATGGTACTCCATCTTTCAAAAAAAAAAAATATTGAAAAACAAAACAAAACACAAAACGAAACGAAACGAAACGAAACGAAAAAAAAAAAAAAAAAAAGAAAAAAACCGACACCCTCCCCTCCGAAAACAAAAACAAAAACAAAAACAAAATTATACAGAAAAGAAAGAGAAAAACTCCTGGGCTAACCTAAGGGCGTAGATCTACATGTATACATTATACGCCTTTCAAACATCAAAGAGATAATATAATTTCATTTTATATATAACTTCTTTTCTGCAAAAGCGTAATTCTGACATTGTTAGTTCGTGTACTGAATATGAAAAGAAACGAAGAAATGATGTGAAGAAACAAAATACGGAATGATACGGAGAAGCGAAAAAGAGATAATTTCTTCGCTTCTTCGCATTATTTCCTGACTTCAATTTTAAAGGGACGGTGTCCCTGAAAATTAATTAATTTTACAATATTTTGGAATGCAAAGTTTTTCTTTTCAAATGAAAATATACATTCTCATTTGTATAAATTCACATTTTCAGGCGAATCTAACGCATACATTCGCAGTTATAAACCTTTAAAAACGTAATTTTGAATTTGGGGTGCGCAGCTCTAATAAATTTCACTGGCGCCACCTACAATGTATTGAGTTTTTACAATAGAAGTATACGGAGATTTATTTATTAAAGAATCGACAATATTAGGGTCGTTACTGCATATTTTCAAATAAAACTTTTTATGGCTCCTTTTTTCCTCTTTCTAGACCCTTTGGAATATATTTTACGTTTTCGATAAAATTGACATGATCAAAACAGCTGTGGTCACAACTCGCCGCACATGTATGAGTATTTCTACGTGTGCAATGATTGAATCTTTGGGATTCCGTATTTTTCGTTCGCATTTTTACACCGCAAAAATTCACTTTGATGCAAATTTTAACTGTCTATATCTCAATACGTAATTATTTGGCATCGGTGGATTTTTGAGATATTTATAAGATCAAAGCAAAGAGTTAAAAGATGAAATTTGAAAAAAATCAAACATCTCTTACAAAAGATATTGGTGCGTGAAAAACGTATAAAACGTCATTTTCTCGTTAAGCTGATTTTTAATGCATATTTTAACTGTCTATATCTCGATACGTAATTATTTGGCATCGGTAGATTTTTGATATATTTATAAGATTAAAGCAAAAAGTTGAAAGATGAAATTTGAAAAAAAAATCAAATTTCTCTTACAGAAGATATTGTTGCTTGAAAAACGTCTAAAACGTCGTTTTTTCGTTAAGCTGATCTTTAATGCATATTTTAACTGTCTACATCTCGATACGTAATTATTTGGCATCGATGGATTTTTGATATATTTATAAGATTAAAGCAAAGAGTTAAAAGATGAAATTTGATAAAAATCAAACTTCTCTTACAGAAGATATTGGTGCGTGAAAAACGTCTAAAACGTCGTTTTTTCGTTAAGCTGATCTTTTATACATATTTTAACTGTCTACATCTCAATACGTAATCATTTGGCAGCGATGGATTTTTGATATATTTATAAGATTAAAGCAAAGAGTTAAAAGATGAAATTTGATAAAAATCAAACTTCTCTTACAGAAGATATTGGTGCGTGAAAAACGTCTAAAACGTCGTTTTTTCGTTAAGCTGATCTTTTATACATATTTTAACTGTCTACATCTCAATACGTAATCATTTGGCAGCGATGGATATTTGATATATTTATAAGATTAAAGCAAAGAGTTAAAAGATGAAATTTGATAAAAATCAAACTTCTCTTACAGAAGATATTGGTGCGTGAAAAACGTATAAAACGTCGTTTTCTCACTTAGCCGATTTTTGCTTCTTTTCAAGTTACGTTGTGGCTGTCTTTGGAAAAAAAAATTTCATACATAATATTATCCTAAGATAGAATAAAATGTTATATTTCAATATATCAATAACAATATTTACTCCAATTCAATTTACACTTAAAATTTTAGAGGAGTACATCAGCGAAAATAGGGATATTTCTACGTCCTTTTTGTAAATTTGGCGGGAAAAATGATGGGGTGGTTTATCTCTGTAACCATGGATATTTGAACAAAAATATTTGACAGAATTATTCCTAGTCATGTATCTATTAAAATAACTTAAAATCATTAAATTTGGTTACTAGGTCATTTGGACCAATTTGCATGGTTTTATGCCGGATTGGCTCTTAAATGTATACTTAAAAGAGCTTGACCAAGATCTGTTAGTGAATGACACAAAGGTTTTCAATGATTTTGACGAATTCATTCCTGCGACCTTGACCTATGATATTAATGGGTTTCTACCTATTGTTATTAGCAACAAGTGTATGGGCATTGGAAAGATCCAATCAAAATTGTGCCCTCTTAGTTTGTATATAAAAATTTTAAACAATTCCCTACAGTGACCTTGATCTTTGACCTTTGAAAATCAAAAGGGTTCTTCCTCTTGATTTAAACAATAAGTGAATGGAGTTTGGTAAACTCCAATGTATCATCGGAGCTGTATTAAAAGATTTTTAAAATTCTTATCTGTGAGCTTGACCTTTGATGCATGACCTTGAAAATCAATAGTCAAGAGTTCTTTCTCCTATCATAAGCAACAAGTGTATTGAGTTTGGTGAAAATCAAATTCAAACTGCACCCTCTAGGCTGTATAAAATGATTTAAAACATTTCCAGTCTGTCACGTACATTGACCTTATATTTGGAAAACAATAGAGTACTTTCACTTGTCAAAAGAAATAAATGTATGGAGTTTAGTAAAGATCCAATCAAACTGTGCCCTCTAGGCTAAGCTAAGCTAACATTTCCAACTTGTGACCTTGTCCTTTGACCAATGACCTTGGAAATCTATAGGGTTCTTTCTCTTGTTATAAGCAATAAGTGTATGAAGTTTGGTCAATACCCAATAAAGACTGTGCCTCCTAGGCTGTATAAAAGGATTTATAACCTTTTCAACCGGTGACCTTGACCTTTGACCCATGACATTGAAAATCAATAGGATTTTTTCTCTTGTCATAAGCAATAAGTGTATGTAGTTTGGCCAAGATCCAATCAAAATTGTGCCTCCTAGGCTGTATAAAAGAACGTGACGTGCACAAACACACCCTCCCACTCCCACACAGTCACCCTTACACACTCTTGTAAACACACACCAACGGTTGCGTTATACCTACCCCCTGCAATTATGCCGCGGGGGGATATTTAGCAAACCTTTGTTTTCCATGATGGAAGAGAAAATTGACAAATATTCGTCCTCCATATTTGTACGCGGAGAGGAATATTTCATCTTTAAGGAATTATAATGTTCACATTTTTAATTTGTTCTAAAAATAGCTACCAATGACGTCATCAATACAGATTTTATGTCATCGCGATTTACTTATGTTAAGGATAAGATTGAAATATTATCCTGTTGATGCAATTTGTACAGAAAATTCAATTTGTGGTCATCAATATTTCTTTTCTTTGTGAAAAAGACCAGAAATACGTAATCTATGTTGAATGACCCCTTTGACCTTTGACCCCTGAAAATGGAATGTTTGTACATTCAAACCTGTTGACGACATTGATATTTTGAAAGTACATTACTTCTAGTTTCATTTGACATATAATTTACCCATGTTCTAATCTGTCGACTAAACTGTAAAATTTAGCTCTTTGATCACCGTACTATAGTACAAGCCGTTCTCTTCACAAAACAAATATTATCTTGGTTTTCAGAAAAAAAAATATGTACTGTAGTCAAGTTTTAATGTGAATTGATCTTGCCATTATGACTTCGCTTGTCTCATTTATTTGATCTTAGAAATTAATTATTAGTATATATAATTTCCCAAACATTTCTCTTGATGAACTAAGTAAACAGGTAAAATCACTACATGGATGATGGAAGAAGATCGAAATGAACGCATTCGATTCGACTTTAAAAAGGAAATCGAAAGTAGATGTAATCAGAATCGAATGTCGCTATTTGCAATGGCGTAAGGTCCCCTATCCAAAAAAATAAATTTATCGACTATATCTTGTTAGATGGGACCTTTCGCCATTGACTTTCATACAGATGGGACCTTACGCCATTGATTTTCTATAGATGAATTCATACTGGAGAGGACCTTACGCCAATGACTTTTTATATGGACAATACTATAGAGAGGGGAGGGTGGGGTGGGGGGTGGGGGATTACACCATTGACTTTCTTTTTGGACAATACAATGGGGGGGGGGGGGGGGGGGGGGCGGGGATAATTACCTCTCTCACACCTCCTGTCCCTTACCCCCCCCCCCCCCTCTCCCTCCCTTTCCCTCCTTCCTGTCTCTCCCTTTCACGATTTCCTCCCCTCCAACCCCCTTCCTCCCTCCTCCTCCCATTATCTCCCCTTCCCTCCTTCATCCTCCTCTCCCACCTCTTCCTCCCCCTCCCTTTCACCCTGTCCACCCCCTCATTGGACAGACCTTCCCTAAGCCATTGACTTTCTATATGGACAATAATATGGGGGCTTTTCTATGTAATATGGACAATACTATAGGGGGACCTTACGCCATTGACTTTCTATGTTTACAATACTATAAAGGGGACCTTATATATGGGCCATAATACAGAGGGGACCTTACGCCATTGACTGTTTACATGGATCATAATACAGAGGGAACCTTACGCCATTGACTTTCTTTATGGACCATAATACAGAGGGGACTTTACGCCATTGACGTTCTGGATCATAATACAGAGGGGACCTCACGCCATTGACTTTCTATATAGACCATTGTACAGAGGGGGCCTTACACCATTGACATTCTACATTTTTAACATCGACATTATACAGAGAGGAACTTACGCCATTGACTTTTTCTATAGACCATAATACAATGGGGACCTTACACCATTGACTGTCTATATAGACATTAGTACAGAGGGGACCTTACGCCATTGGCTTTCTATATGGACCATAATACAGAGGGGACCTAACGCCATTGACTTTCTATATAGACCATTGTACAAAGGGGACCTTACGCCATTGACTTTCCATATGTATCATAATACAGAGGGGACCTTACTCCATTGACTTTCTATATAGACCATAGTACAGAGGGGACCTTACTCCATTTACTTTCTATACTGATCATAATACAGAGGGGACCTTACTCCATTGACTTTCTATATAGACCATAGTACAGAGGGGACCTTACGCCATTGACTTTCTATATAGACCATTGTACAAAGGGGACCTTACGCCATTGACTTTCTATATGTATCATAATACAGAGGAGACCTTACTCCATTGACTTTCTTTATAGACCATAGTACAGAGGGGACCTTACTCCATTTACTTTCTATACGGATCATAATACAGAGGGGACCTTACTCCATTGACTTTCTATATAGACCATAATATAGAGGGGACCTTACGCCATTTACTTTATATATGGACCATAATACAGAGGGAACCTTACACCATTGACTTTCTATAAGGACCGTAATACAGAGGGGACATTACGCCGTTGGCTTCCTATATGGACCATAGTACAGTGGGGGCCTTACGCCATTGACATTCTACATCGACATTATACAGAGAGGAACTTACGCCATTGACTTTCTCTATAGACCATAATACAATGGGGACCTTACACCATTGACTGTCTATATAGACCATAGTACAGAGAGGACCTTACGCCATTGACTTTCTATATAGACCATTGTAAAAGGGGACCTTACGCCATTGACTTTCCATATGTATCATAATACAGAGGGGACCTTACTCCATTTACTTTCTATACGGATCATAATACAGAGGGGACCTTACTCCATTGACTTTCTATATAGACCATAGTACAGAGGGGACCTTACGCCATTGACTTTCTATATAGACCATTGTACAAAGGGGACCTTACGGCATTGACTTTCTATATGTATCATAATACAGAGGGGACCTTACTCCATTGACTTTCTATATAGACCATAGTACAGAGGGGACCTTACTCCATTGACTTTCTATATGGAACATAATACAGAGGGGACCTTACGCCATTTACTTTATATATGGACCATAATACAGAGGGAACCTTACACCATTGACTTTCTATAAGGACCGTAATACAGAGGGGACATTACGCCATTGGCTTTCTATATGGACAATAGTACAGTGGGGGCCTTACGCCATTGACATTCTACATCGACATTATACAGAGAGGAACTTACGCCATTGACTTTCTCTATAGACCATAATACAATGGGGACCTTACACCATTGACTGTCTATATAGACCATAGTACAGAGAGGACCTTACGCCATTTACCCTCTGTATAGACCATAATACAGAGGGGACCTTACGCCATTGACTTTCTACATCGACCATAATACAGAGGAGACCTTACGCCATTGGCTTTCAATATATACCATAATACAGAGGGGACCTTACGCCATTGACTGTCTAAATGGACCATAATACAGAGGGGACTTTACGTGATTGACTTTCTTTATGGACCATAATACAGATGGGATTTTACGCCATTGACGTTCTGAATCAAAATACAGAGGGGACCTTACGCCATTGACTTTCTATATAGACCATAGTACAGAGGGGACCTTACGCCATTGCCTTTTTATATAGGCCATAGTGCAGAGGGGACCTTACGCCATTGACTTTCTATATGGATCATAAAACAGAGGGGGCCTTACTCCATTGACTGTCTATGTAGACCTTAGTACAGAGGGGACCTTACGCCATTGACTTTCTATATGGACCATAATACAGAGGGGACCTAACGCCATTGGCTTTCTATATAGACAATTGTACAAAGGGGACCTTACGGCATTGACTTTCTATATAGATCATAATGCAGAGGGGACCTTACTCCATTGACATTCTATATAGACGATAGTACAGAGGAGACCTTACGCCATTTACTTTATATATGGACCATAATACAGAGGGAACTTTACAATATTGACTATCTACAAGGACAGTAATATAGAGGGGTTATTACGCCATATGACTTTCTCTATAGACCATAATACAATGGGGGCCTTACACCATTGACTGTCTATATGGACCATAATAAAGGGGGGACCTAACGCCATTGACTTTCTATATGGACCATAATACAGAGGGGACCTAACGCCATTGACTTTCTATATAGACCATATTGTACAAAGGGGACCTTACGCCATTGACTTTCCATATGTATCATAATACAGAGGGGACCTTACTCCATTGACTTTCTATATGGACCATAATACAGAGGGAACCTTACACCATTGACTTTCTATAAGGACCGTAATACAGAGGGGACATTACGCCATTGACTTTCTATATGGACCATAGTACAGTGGGGACCTTACACCATTGACATTCTACATCGACATTATACAGAGAGGAACTTACGCCATTGACTTTCTCTATAGACCAAAACTGTCTATATGTACCATAATACAGAGGGGACCTAAAGCCATTGACTTTTTATTTTGAACATTATGCAGAGGGGACCTCATGCAATTGACTTTCTCTAAGAGGGGACCTTACGCCATTGACTTTCTATATGGACCATAGTACAGAGAGGACCTTACCACATTGACTTTCTATATGCACCATAATACAGAGGGGACCTTACGACATTGACTTTCTATGTAGACCATAGTACAGAGGGGACCTCATGCCATTGACTTTTTCTATAGACCATAATACTGAAGGGAATTACGTCATTTATTTTATATTTGGATCATGATACAGACGGGACCCTACGCCATTGAGTTTTTATATAGACCATGGAACTGAAGGGAATTACGTCATTTATTTTCTATATGGATCATAATACAGAGGTGACCTTACGCCATTGACTTTCTATATGATCCATTATACAGAGGGGACCTTACTCCATTGACTTTCTATATAGATCATGATACAGAGGGGACCTTACGCCAGTTACTTTCTATATAAACAATAGTACAGAGGGGACCTTAAATCATTGACTTTTTACATCGACATTTTATACAGAGGGGACCTTACTCCACTGAATTTCTGTTTGGACCATAATACAGAGGCGACCTTACGCCATTGACTTTCTATATGTACCATAAGACAGAGGGAACCTTACGCCATTGACTTTCTATATGGATCATAATACAGTGGGGACCTTACGCCATCGAATTTCTATATGGATCATAATACAGAGAGGACCTTGCACCATCGACTTTCTATAAGAACTATAACAAAGAGGGGGCCTTACACCATTGACTTTCTATAAGAACCGAAATAGATAGGGAACCTTATGCCATTGACATTCTATATATACCATAATACAGAGGGAACCTTACGCCATTGACTTTCTATATGGACCATAATACAGAGGGGACCTTACGCCATTGACTTTCTATATAGACCATGGTACAGAGGGGACCTTACGCCATTGACTTTCAATATGGATTGTAATACAGAGGGGAACTTACGCAATTGACTTTCTATATAGACCAAAGTACAGAGTGGACCTTACGCCATTGACTTTTTATATGGATCATAATACAGAGGGGACCTTACGCCATCGACTTTTTGTATGGACCATAATACAGAGGGGACCTTACAACATTGACTTTCTATAAGAACTGTAATACAGAGGGGACCCAACGCCATTGATTTTCTATGTTCACAATAATGCAGAGGGGAACATAACACCATCAACGAAATCTGTATGGACCTTATTACAGAGGGGACCTTACAACATTGACTTTATAGATCGACCATGATACAGAAGGGACCTTACACCATTGACTTTCTATATGGACAATAATACAATGGGAACCTTACACTATTGACTTCTATATGATTCATAATGAAGAGGGGACCTAACTCCATTGACTTTCTATATGAACCATAGTACAGAGGGGACCTTACTCCATTTACTTTCTATATAGACTATAGTACAGAGGGGGCCTTATGCCTTTGACTTTCTATATGGACCATAATACAGAGGGGACCTTACGCCATTGACTTTCTGTATGGACCATAGTACAGAGGGGACCTTACGCCATTGACTTTCTATATGTATCATAATACAGAGGGGACCTTACTCCATTGACTTTCTATATAGAACATAGTACAGAGGGGACCTTACTCTATTGACTTTCTATACGGATCATAATACGGAGGGGACCTTACTCCATTGACTTTCTATATAGACCATAGTACAGAGGGGACCTTACGCCATTTACTTTATATATGGACCATAATACAGAGGGAACCTTACACCATTGACTTTCTATAAGAACCGTAATACAGAGGGGACATTACGCCATTGACTTTCTATATGGACCATAGTACAGTGGGGACCTTACACCATTGACATTCTACATCGACATTATACAGAGAGGAATTTACGCCATTGACTTTCTCTATAGACCTTAATACAATGGGGACCTTACACCATTGACTGTCTATATAGACCATAGTACAGAGAGGACCTTACGCCATTTACTTTCTGTATAGACCATAATACAGAGGGGACCTTACGCCATTGACTTTCTACATCGACCATAATACAGAGGGACCTTACGCCATTGACTTTCAATATATACCATAATACAGAGGGGACCTTACCTGATTGACTTTCTTTATGGACCATAATACAGGTGGGATTTTACGCCATTGACGTTCTGGATCAAAATACAGAGGGGACCTTACGCCATTGACTTTTTATATAGACCATAGTGCAGAGGGGACCTTACGACATTTATTTTCTATATGGATCATAAAACAGAGGGGGCCATACTCCATTGACATTCAATATAGACCTTAGTACAGAGGGACCTTATGCTATTGACTTTCTATATGGATCATAATACAGAAGGGACCTTACTCCATTGACTTTCTATATAGACCATAATACAGGGGGGACCTTACGCCATTGACTTTATATATAGATCATAATGCAGAGGGGACCTTACTCCATTGACATTCTATATAGACGACAGTACAGAGGGAACCTTACGCCATTTACTTTAAATATGGACCATAATACGGAGGGAACCTTTCAATATTGACTATCTACAAGGACCGTAATACAGAGGGGTTATTACGCCATATGACTTTCTATATAGGCCATAATACAAAGGGGACCTTCCACCATTGACATTCTACATCGACATAATACAGAGAGTACCTTACGCCATTGACTTTCTCTATAGACCATAATACAATGGGGACCTTACACCATTGACTGTCTATATGGACCATAATAAAGAGGGGATCTTACGCCATTGACTGTCTATATTGACCATAATACATAGGGGACCTTACGCCATTGACTTTCTATATAAAGACCATAGTGCAGAGGGGACCTTACGCCATTGACTTTTTACATCGACCATAATACAGAGGGGACCTTACACCATTGACTTTCTATATGGACCATAATACACAAGGGACCTTACGCCATTGACTTTCTATATGGACCATTATACACAAGGGACCTTACGCCATTGACTTTCTATATGGACCATAATACAGAGGGGACCTTACACCATTGACTTTCTATATAGACTGTAGCACAGAGGGGACCTTACGCCTTTGACTTTCTATATGGACCATAATACAGAGGGAACCTTACGCCATTGTCTTTCTGTATGGACCACAGTACAGAGGGGACCTTACGCCATTGTCTTTCTATATGGATCATAATACAGAGGGGACCTTACGCAATTGACTTTCTATATTACCCAAAGTAGAGGGTGGATCTTACGCCATTGACTTTTTATATGGATCACAATACAGAGGGGACCTTACGTTATCGACTTTTTGTATGACCATAGCAGAGAGGGAACCTTACAACATTGACTTTTATAAGAACCGTAATACAGAGGGGACCCTACGCCATTGACTTTCTATGTTCACAATGATACAGAGGGGAACATAACACTATTAACGAAATCTGTATGGACCTTAATACAGAGTGGACCTTACACCATTGACTTACTATATGGACCATAATACAGATGGTAACTTACACCATTGAATTTCTATACGGACCATAATACAGAGGGGACCTTACACCATTGACTTTATACATAGACAATAATACAGAAGGGACCTTACACCATTGACTTTCTATATGGACAGTAATACAACGGGGACCTTACACCCTTGACTACTATATGAATCATAATACAAAGGGGTCCTTACTCCATTGTCTTTCTATATGAATCATAGTACAGAGGGGACCTTACACCATTGACTTTCTATAAGAACTGTAATACAGAGGGGACCTTACACCATTATGTTTCATGGAAGAAGAAATAGATTCTATCACTTTCTACTGAGACATTAAAAGTTACACTCTATGCTGTCCCACGACTCTGATGGTCACATGAACACCTCACTCTATGACAAACGTGACGACTTAAGTTTCAGCATCACAAACTTTCCTTTTCTGAGTAGCAACATTCTTTCAGCGCCTGCTTTTGGCGTGTTAATATGCCAGATAAAGTACAAAATATATAGATTTTGATAGATGCAAGCAGGAGATGCTGACTCTTTCTGGGCACCTGGTCTCACTCCCATGTAATGGGAGTTCGCTTCTTTCCATCTAGTGGAAGCGCAGGGATCACTTTGTCCGTTGTCCGTCTGTCAGTCAGTCCGTCCGTCCGTCTGTCTGTCACACTTTGGGTGTCACACCCCATAACTTTTCATCGGTAAGTGATAGGGCTTTGATATTTCACATGTGTATTTCCTGTGATGAGACCTTTTTACACATACCATAATTTTTGACCTAGTGACCTTGACCTAGATATTTGTCCTACTTTTAAAAAAATTAACATTGGCTATATCATTTGATTGGTTAGTGATAGGGATTTTATAATTCACATGTGTATTCCTTTTCATAAGACCTTTGTACAGATACCAAATTCTTTTTACCTAGACCTAGATATTTGACCTACTTTTCCAAAAAAAAAAACATTTGCTTAATCTTTTGATTGGTAAGTGATAGGGATTTTATTATTCACATGTGTATTTCCTGTGACATAACCTTACAACATGTACCATAAATTTTGACCTAGTGACCTTGACCTAGATATTTGACCTACTTTTCCAAACAATTAACATTGGCTATAACTTTTGATTGGTAAGTGATATGGATTTTATAATTAACATGTGTATTCCTTTTCATAAGACCTTATTACAGGTACCAATTTTTTACCTAGTGACCGCTTGACCTAGGTATTTGACTTACATTTGAAAAAAAATTAAGAATGGCTATATGTTTTATTTTATAAGTGACACGGCTTTGATAGTTCAAACATGTATTTCTTATGATGAGTCCTTTCTTTTATTCCCAAAAATTTGTACCCAGTAACCTTCACCTAGATGATTGACCTTTTCTGAGAGTAACAGATTGACCATATCTTTTAATTGATAAGTAAGAGGTTTTATATTTCACATGCGACTTCATTTGACAAGACTTTCCCACTGATAAATGTACAAATATTGAACCAAGTGACATAGACCTACTTATTTTATCAACTTTTTAAAAATAGGCCGCTTCGCAGGCGACACAAGCATTCCTTGGATTGCTATTTTTGTTTGTTTGCTTTGGTTCCTGTTTTATCCTGATTTGTATGGCCCGGTTTATGATTTTCTGAATCATCCTTTTATTATTGTATTTTGGGATATGGTCATTGTCCATATTTGTCATTTGTATCGTGGATATGATCCCGCTGTCAGTGAACGGACACTCGACATGGTACTTGACCAATCTACAGCCTTGTGTCAGCACATTTGTAAGAATTGCGCTCTGATTAAATGTGACGATGGGAATCCAAGCCGGGTCCTTTCCAAACTTCTTTAGAGAAGACTGGGCCCGATAGCTCCTCTGAATGTCAGTCGGACTCCTCGTGTAAAAAAAAGCATGAGCTAGCTGCAGCCGGCAGAGCACGGACTGTACCGGTATTACGTACGGGCCCCTAACCCCATCCATTTATATACTAGTATTAATCTGTGTTGCTTTGGCCTCTGCATATAACTGTCTTGTTTGTGTGGTCATCAAACAGTGAGGAGGTTGTTTTACACTACAATTTTGCGTTCTTCGAGATATTTTGGCAACTGCAAACGTAGGAGGGTTGTGCTCACGTAATCTGGATAACCACATCATTTCTGCTACTTGCGTAACAAATGACCGTCCTAAGTCGGCACCGGTTACCCATTGGTCTCGTTTTACACTACAATTTTGCGTTCTTCGAGATATTTTGGTAACTGCAAACGTGGGAGGGTTGTGCGCACGTAATCTTGATAACCACACCATTTCTGCTACTTGCGTATTAAATGGCCGTCCTAAGTCGGCACCGGTTACCTGTTGGTCTCTTTGGTTTATGTGTCGATTTTGTGTTTCATGTTTCTGTGTCGGGTGTCTCTATTTCGTCTCTTGCTGTGCTCGTCTTTGTGTTTTTGCATGGGATGTTTGGCGTTTTCCTGTTGGTACTGCAACAGAGTCATGTTGGAGATCCCCTCCCTCCTTTCATATGGACACTGATACCGAGTCTTCTTGAATACCCAATCATTTCTTTTGTTGCGTGAAGTAACAAATGTATTTAGTCAATATAGAAAGAATTTGGAGTATAAGGGTACCCTCAGTATTACAGTCAATATGGAAAAGAAATGTCAAAATGTATCCTCTGAACAATAATCGTCCATATAAAAAGTCAATGTCATAAGCCCCCCTCTATATTACTGTCCATCTAGAAAGTCAATATAATTGTCCATATAAGAAGTCAATGGCGTAAGGTCCCCTATCTATTTAAGATTATTGGAAATCGATGACGTAATGTCCCTCTGTAATTTTTTTCAATGGCGTAAGGTCCCCTCCGTATCACTGCATATCGAAACAGAAGTCAATGGCGTTAGGTCCCCTCTGCTCAGTTCAGTTTAATAGGCGTACCGTCAGAAATAAGCTGTATGTTGGAATTTTGACCTATGCAACGGGCCCATCGAAGCAGTGAGTGTTCTTTTACGTTCCTACGCCTATCCGAGACAGGGGAACCCCGTTTTATAGTCCCTTCAGAAGGACTAGGCTGGGGTTACTTGTCTATATACAAGGTGTAAGCCCACATCACCTGGCGAGGCTCTAAGTTGGTAATCGTCCCTTCACCTGGCGCTCGTCGGATTCGAACCTGTCAGTCTCATGTTTCACTGACAACGACGTACTTAGCGCTTTACCAACTTAACTTATTGTCCAGACAAGGTCGGAAGGTCCCTCTGTTATGGGGGTGGGGAGAGAGAGACAAGGAGGTACCACTCCTCCCCTTTCTCGTCCCTTTTCGACCTTAGGAAGTCAATGACGTAAGTTCCCCTCTGTATTATAATCCATAGAGAAAGTCAATGGTGTAAGGTCCCCTCTGTTTATTATTGTCCATAAGGAAAGTCAATGGCGTAACGTCCCTTCAGTTATAATTGTCCATATAGGAAGACAATGGCGTAAGTTCCCTCTGTATATAATTGTCCATATAGAAAGTCAATGGTGTAAGGTCCCCTCTGTGTATAATTGTCCATAAAGAAAGTCAATGGTGTAAGGTCCCCTCTGTATATTATTGCCCATAAAAAAAGTCAATGGTGTACGGTCCCCTCTGTATATTATTGTCCATAAAGAAAGTCTATGGCGTAAGGTCCCCACTGTTATTATTGTCCATAAAAAAAGTCAATGGCGTAAGGTCCCCTCTTTATAATTGTCCATATAGAAAGACAATGGCGTACGGTTCCCTCTGTATATAATTGTCCATACAGGAAGTCAATGGTGTAAGGTCCACTCTGTTATAATTGTCCATATAGGAAGACAATGGCGTAAGGTCCCCTCTGTATTATAATCCATATAGAAAGTAAATGGCGAAAGGTCCCCTCTTTATTAAAATCCATAAAGAAAGTCGATGGTGTAAGGTCCCCTCTGTATATTATTGTCCATAAAGAAAGTCAATGGTGTAAGGTCCCCTCTGTATATAATTGTCCATAAAGAAAGTCAATGGTGTAAGGTCCCCTCTGTATATTATTGTCCATAAAGAAAATCAATGGTGTAAGGTCCCCTCTGTATATAATTGTCCATATAGAAAGTCAATGACGTAAGGTCCCCTCTTTATAATTGTCCATATAGAAAGACAATGGCGTAAGGTTCCCTCTGTATATAATTGTCCATATAGGAAGTCAATGGTGTAAGGTCCCCTCTGTATTATAATCCATATAGAAAATCAATGGCGTAAGGTCCCCTCTTTATCATAATCCATAAAGAAAGTCAGTGGTGTAAGGTCCCCTCTGTATAGTATTGTCCATAAAGAAAGTCAATGGTGTAAGGTCCCCTCTGTGTATAATTGTCCATAAAGAAAGTCAATGGCGTACAGTCCCCTCTGCATAGTATTCTCCATATAGAAAGTCATTGGCGTAAGGTCCCCTCTGTATATAATTGTCCATTGTCCATATAGAAAGTCAATGGCGTAAGGTCCCCTCTTTATAATTGTCCATATAGAAAGACAATGGCGTAAGGTCCCCTTTGTATATAATTGTCCATATAGAAAGTCAATGGCGTAATGTCCCCTTCGTATATAATTGTCCATATAGAAAGTCAATGGCGTAAGGTCCCCTCTGTATTATAATACATAGAGAAAGTCAATGGCGTAAGGTCCCCTCTGTAATATAATACACAGAGAAAGTCAATGGCGTAAGGTCCCCTCTGTATTATGATACATAGAGTAAGTCAATGGCGTTAGGTCCCCTCTGTATTATAATACATAGAGAAAGTCAATGGCGTAAGGTCCCCTCTGTATTATGGTCCATATAGAAAGTCAATGGCGTAAGGTCCCCTCTTTATTATGGTCGATGTAGAATGTCAATGGCGTAAGGTCCCCTCTGTATTATAATACATAGAGAAAGTCAATGGCGTAAGGTCCCCTCTTTATTATGGTCCATATAGAAAGTCAATGGCGTAAGGTCCCCTCTGTATTATAATACATAGAAAAAGTCAATGGCGTAAGGTCCCCTCTTTATTATGGTCCATATAGAAAGTCAATGGCGTAAGGTCCCCTCTGTATTATAATACATATAGAAAGTCAATGGCGTAAGGTCCCCTCTTTATTACAATACATAGAGAAAGTCAATGGCGTAAGGTCCCCTCTGTATTATAATACATAGAGAAAGTCAATGGCGTAAGGTCCCCTCTGTATTATGATACATAGAGTAAGTAAATGGCGTAAGGTCCCCTCTGTATTATAATACATAGAGAAAGTCAATGGCGTAAGATCCCTCTGTATTATAATACATATAGAAAGTCAATGGCGTAAGGTCCCCTCTGTATTATAATACATAGAGAAAGTCAATGGCGTAAGGTCCCTCTGTATTATGATACATAGAGTAAGTAAATGGCGTAAGGTCCCCTATGTATTATAATACATAGAGAAAGTCAATGGCGTAAGGTCCCCTCTTTATTATGGTCCATAGAGAAAGTCAATGGCGTAAGGTCCCCTCTGTATTATAATACATAGAGAAAGTCAATGGCGTAAGGTCCCCTCTGTATTATAATACATAGAGAAAGTCAATGGCGTAAGGTCCCCTCTGTATTATGGTCCATATAGAAAGTCAATGGCGTAAGGTCTCCTCTGTATAATAATACATAGAGAAAGTCAATGGCGTAAGGTCCCCTCTGTATTATAATACATAGAGAAAGTCAATGGCGTAAGATCCCTCTGTATTATAATACATATAGAAAGTCAATGGCGTAAGGTCCCCTCTGTATTATAATACATAGAGAAAGTCAATGGCGTAAGGTCCCCTCTGTATTATGGTCCATATAGAAAGTCAATGGCGTAAGGTCCCCTCTGTATTATAATACATATAGAAAGTCAATGGCGTAAGGTCCCCTCTGTATTATAATACAAAGAGTAAGTAAATGGCGTAAGGTCCCCTCTGTATCATAATACATAGAGAAAGTCAATGGCGTAAGATCCCTCTGTATTATAATACATATAGAAAGTCAATGGCGTAAGGTCCCCTCTGTATTATAATACATAGAGAAAGTCAATGGCGTAAGGTCTCCTCTGTATTATGATACATAGAGTAAGTAAATGGCGTAAGGTCCCCTCTGTATTATAATACATAGAGAAAGTCAATGGCGTAAGGTCCCCTCTTTATTATGGTCCATAGAGAAAGTCAATGGCGTAAGGTCCCCTCTGTATTATAATACATAGAGAAAGTCAATGGCGTAAGGTCCCCTCTGTATTATAATACATAGAGAAAGTCAATGGCGTAAGGTCCCCTCTGTATTATGGTCCATATAGAAAGTCAATGGCGTAAGGTCTCCTCTGTATAATAATACATAGAGAAAGTCAATGGCGTAAGGTCCCCTCTGTATTATAATACATAGAGAAAGTCAATGGCGTAAGATCCCTCTGTATTATAATACATATAGAAAGTCAATGGCGTAAGGTCCCCTCTGTATTATAATACATAGAGAAAGTCAATGGCGTAAGGTCCCCTCTGTATTATGGTCCATATAGAAAGTCAATGGCGTAAGGTCCCCTCTGTATTATAATACATATAGAAAGTCAATGGCGTAAGGTCCCCTCTGTATTATAATACAAAGAGTAAGTAAATGGCGTAAGGTCCCCTCTGTATCATAATACATAGAGAAAGTCAATGGCGTAAGATCCCTCTGTATTATAATACATATAGAAAGTCAATGGCGTAAGGTCCCCTCTGTATTATAATACATAGAGAAAGTCAATGGCGTAAGGTCTCCTCTGTATTATGATACATAGAGTAAGTAAATGGCGTAAGGTCCCCTCTGTATTATAATACATAGAGAAAGTCAATGGCGTAAGGTCCCCTCTTTATTATGGTCCATAGAGAAAGTCAATGGCGTAAGGTCCCCTCTGTATTATAATACATAGAGAAAGTCAATGGCGTAAGGTCCCCTCTTTATTATGGTCCATATAGAAAGTCAATGGCGTAAGGTCCCCTCTGTATTATAATACATGGAGAAAGTCAATGGCGTAAGGTCCCCTCTGTATTATAATACATAGAGAAAGTCAATGGCGTAAGGTCCCCTCTGTATTATAATAGATAGGGAAAGTCAATGGCGTAAGATCCCCTCTGTATTATAATACATAGAGAAAGTAAATGGCGTAAGGTCCCCTCTGTTTTATGATACATAGAGTAAGTAAATGGCGTAAGGTCCCCTCTGTATTATAATACATAGAGAAAGTCAATGGCGTAAGGTCCCCTCTTTATTATGGTCCATGTAGAATGTCAATGGCGTTAGGTCCCCTCTGTATTATAATACATAGAGAAAGTCAATGGCGTAAGGTCCCCTTTTTATTATGGTTCATAGAGAAAGTCAATGGCGTAAGATCCCCTCTTTATTATGGTCCATGTAGAAAGTCAATGGTGTAAGGTCCCCTCTTTATTATGGTCCATACAGAAAGTCAATGGCGTAAGGTCCCCTCTGTATTATAATACATAGAGAAAGTCAATGGCGTAAGGTCCCCTCTTTATTATGGTCCATATAGAAAGTCAATGGCGTAAGGTCCCCTCATTATTATGGTCCATGTAGAAAGTCAATGGCGTAAGGTCCCCTCTTTATTATGGTCCATGTAGAAAGTCAATGGTGTAAGGTCCCCTCTTTATTATGGTCCATATAGAAAGTCAATGGCGTAAGGTCCTCTCATTATTATGGTCCATGTAGAAAGTCAATGGCGTAAGGTCCCCTCTTTATTATGGTCCATGTAGAAAGTCAATGGTGTAAGGTCCCCTCTTTATTATGGTCCATATAGAGAGTCAATGACGTAAGGTCCCCTCTGTATTATAATGCATAGAGAAAGTCAATGGCGTAAGGTCCCCATTTCATTATGGTCCATATAGAAAGTCAATGGCGTAAGGTTCCCCTCTGTATTATAATACATAGAGAAAGTCAATGGCGTACGTAAGGTCCCCTCTTTATTATGGTCCGTGTAGAAAGTCAATGGTGTAAGGTCCCCTCTGTATTATAATCCATATAGAAAGTCAATGGCGTAAGGTCCCCTCTGTGTTATAATCCATAAAGAAAGTCTATGGCGTAAGGTCCCCTCTTTATTATGGTCCATATAGAAAGTCAATGACGTAAGGTTCCCCTCTGTATTATGATACATAGAGTAAATGGCGTAAGGTCCCCTCTTAATTGTGGTCCATATAGAAAGTCAATGGCGTAAGGTCCCCTCATTATTATGGTCCATATAGAAAGTCAATGACGTAATGTTCCCCTCTGTATTATGATACATAGAGTAAATGGCGTAAGGTCCCCTCTTAATTGTGGTCCATGTAGAAAGTCAATGGCGTAAGGTCCCCTCCTCTCTTCCTACCACCTCCCTTCTCCGCCCCTTTCCTCCCCCCCCCCTCATCCCTTTCTGATATCCTTCGCCCAATTCTGTCGCCCCCTCCTCCAATTATGAAAAGTCAAAAGCATAAGGATCCCTTTTTATTAAATTCAATGTCGTAAGGTTCCCTCTTTATTATGGTCAACACGAAAGTCAATGGCGTAAGGTCCCCTCAGTATTGTATTATAACCGATAAATCTATTTTTTTGCATAGGGGACCTTACGCCATTGTATTTAGCAAAATCGAATCAGAATCAGTAACGACTCGGGTTATTTATGCAATTATGTAAAGACAGGAACGTAAGTAAAATGAGTAAATAAAGTGTCGAAAGTAGGAAATAAAGTTTATATGATTTGCCGAATTGGAGTAGGACAGACTTTCAAACATAGGGCCGTTAGGCTAAAATCCAAAATGGAGAGATATCGTACTAGTAGTACTACTACTGATTAGTTACAGTGCACAGGGGTGAGGTATCATCGCTTGGTCACAAACTCTTTCCTCAATACTAACCCTTTCTTCTATATGTCTATATTAAAAACCCCAAGGGAGGACACTTCCTATATAATAGCTATGTAACTTTTTTGTACTGGATCGTGGCTTCCACTTCTATCGATCTATATTCGACCGGTGTATCTTATAGGGTGAATTTTCAATTTGGATATGTTTTATACATTCGTCTTTAGATTACAAAACCAAAAATCATATCAAATGGACCATGGGTTTAGCCTGTAGGAAGGAAAAAAGGGAAACCACGATCGAGTACAAAGAGAGTGTCCGCCCTTGGGGTTTTATATATATAGACATAAAGAAGAAAGGGTTTGTATTGAGGAAAGGGTTTGTGACCAAGCGATGAAACCTCACCCCTGTGTTACAGTGCAACGAAGAAGCTATTTTAAAGAATAACCGAACAATAAAATAGCTTCTTCGTTGCACTGTAACTAACTTCTGGTCGGGTACATACTAGCGGCAGGCACATATTATCGCTACTTTATTTATACCTCCGCATATTGTTGATCGATATACAAATTTGATTTTTTCACCATAATTACATCTTTGAAAATGATGAAACGGTGTACAAAATTTCAAATAATTTCATAATCTGCAAATACACATGTACTGAATTTTATGATGAAATCTTCTGGTAAATCTGTAGTAATACTTAACATGCTTAAGCAGTCATCCTGTATTTTCAGTGTAACAATATTTCTGAACATAGTCATATAATCATACATTTTCATGGTAATGGCCAAGATGCGCATTAGAAAATTAATATCCCCTTTTTATTTTGACATTTTTCTTTGGGTAAGTGAGTTTCCTTGCTGGGTAAGCTCATTTATGTTGGGCACTTACCCGTTGGTAAGTGATTTTTTAATAAAATCCTAGAACACTGCAAGGAGGGAGATAACGCTAGCAAGGAAATATAAGGCTATGTGGGAACACAAAGCGTTTGACGTCATGCATTTTCAATGATTTAAAAATATTTACTAAAAAAATCCCTGTATACTTTTATTTTCCCTCCTGTAATTTACATGATTTAGCGGTTTAGGGTTTAATGGTTGTCATCTAAGGCGACAATCTTTTGCCAGGTGCTGCCCCAGAATATAATCCCTGCCAATATTATTTGCATATCATGTTCTCAAATGATCATGGGTCATCTCAATAATTACAGTAAGTCATATATATGTAGATAATTATTATTTATTATTACATTTAACTAATAAATGAATAAATAGATAAATAGATTAATTAATTATTCAATTAATTAATACATAGATTAATAAATGAATAAATAGATAGATAAAAAATAAATCTTTGTCTAGATTGGATCTCCTCCTTTCCTTAGTGTCTATCTGGATTGGAGCATATCCACAGTGTACTTTAATGTCCATACATGTACTTTGTACACAAGGTTGGCCTGACACAATCAACCAGTATGGTATGAATAAGATTTACATGTATCTCTATCTTTCAGGCCTAAGGAGAATAAAGGACAATATTTCTTATCATGAAAATCTTGGTGTCGCAACTGAGGAAACTTGTACCAGGAGTCAGTCGATACTGTACATTCTGCCATTGTCACAGAGCTGATCAGCTGTTTTCTGGACAGATGGACAGTGTATTACATAGACGTACGTACAGCGTGTGTAAGAAATGGGGCTTACATCCACTGAAAAGCCGCGGACTGGTTAGGCTAAAAGGGAATGATGTGGTGCCCTTCCTACAGGGGCTGATTACCAATGATGTCACAAAGCTTGGTAAATAATTATTTTTCAAATTATTACAAATACATTTTGGATGTTATATGTAGATTTTTGACATAATTTTTTTTCATTAAATTATATATATACAATACCTCACCTTTTACAAACCAAAAGCATTCTTTACCTTTGACGTCAACTGCATGCACCAGAATATATTTGTGCACGATTTTGTGTGTATTTGTAATAGGCAGCTTGGTTGGTTGTCCTTGCTGCTTATTTCTGTGATTCTGGATTAAATCCTTGATTTCACAAAGAACCTCAAGTAGGACAGCAAGGTCACATTGCCCATGTGGTCTCAAGATGTTTTTTCTCCTTCTCTAAAGTCTCCTTGACACCAACGGGAGACAAAACAACTAAGCTGTAACATTACTTTCAAATTGATTGTTAAGATTGAAATTTTTAATAATTTATTAAATTTGTCATTTAAGATATTGTTACAGCAGGAGACAACAGGATTTTTATGATTTATTTTATCTATTTCAGGAGATTCTTGCAGATCTTTGTATTCCATGATGCTGAATGTACAAGTAAGTGCATGAACACATTCAGATTTTCATATTCTTTGCCATACATGACATTTTGAATGGTTTTGCCTTACAGTATCTTTATTTTGTGACTGGCCTTTCAAACTTTATTGGTGATACCCTCTTCAAATTGTTATAATGTTATGACTTCTAGAATCCGATATTTTAAACTAAGACTTTTAAAAGTGTTTATCTCCCTTTCTGCTTTCAAAAGTGTTAATTGAATGAACACTTTTAGTGAAAAACAATTGAAATGTATAACTAATTTTTGCTAGGTACTCAAACATGTCAAATATACAATCTCTTGTTTTGATAATAATCAAATCAGTGCATGGGATTGTCTCTATCTCTTCAAATGATGCATTAATTAATTTAATTTACATGGGCTCTCGTTATGTACACATGTAGGTGTCAAACTGAAAACAGTCCTGCCATGGAACTTATTTTCAATGAATTTATTAGAGTACAATTATCCCCTCCCCCTCTGATACTTAAAGCGAAAAATTTATTTTGCATAATTTTGATTAAAAATTCCGTCTTTTTGATTTTACAGTCCTGCATTCGATTTGTGCAGGTACATTGTATCTGACGTAAAAGCATTGTGACGTAATTAAATTCCTTTGAAAACGTCATATACATGTATGTAACCCTGTTTTCCTGAATTTCATGATGGTCTCCATAGAATTTGATGACGTCATAATGCGTTTACGTCAGATACTTGCACAAATGGGAAGTAACTCTATATTTCGAAAAGACCAAATATTGAGACAGTATCTGACGTAAAACCATTATGGCATCATGAAAATGATTTAGTAGCATTGATTTTATATCGTCATTTTTGAGAGTTTAAGGACCATTTTCATAGAGTCTGATGACATCACAATTAGTCTAAGTCAGATACTGTCCCAAACGGGAAGTAACTCTGGTTTTCGATAATACCGAATATATGAAATTTTATTAAAATATTTCTGCCATCCAGGGTCGTGTTTTGTATGACATGATGGTATACCAGACGCCTGGTACAGACAATACACCGTGTGTACTTGTAGAGGTAGACAGAGAAGTGGTGACAGAATTCATCAAAACAATGAAGAAGTACAAGATCCGCAAAAAGGTTAGTACTATTCAATTGGTCCTTTGGATACAAAAGTAAATCTTTGTTACTAGATGCTGAAATTCTTTTGCCCCTATTACAGGTAGACATAGCTGATACAGAGCTATGCTGTTATACTATACTATACATACATTTCAGGTTGGCATAACTGATGTAACAGGAGAGTTACAGAGCTATGCTGTTATACTATACATACATTTCAGGTTGGCATAACTGATGTAACAGAAGAGTTACAGAGCTATGCTGTTATACTATACATACATTTCAGGTTGGCATAACTGATGTAACAGGAGAGTTGCAGAGCTATGCTGTTATACTATACATACATTTCAGGTTGGCATAACTGATGTAACAGAAGAGTTACAGAGCTATGCTGTTATACTATACATACATTTCAGGTTGGCATAACTGATGTAACAGAAGAGTTACAGAGCTATGCTGTTATACTATACTATACATACATTTCAGGTTGGCATAACTTATGTAACAGGAGAGTTACAGAGCTATGCTGTTATACTATACATACATACATTCCAGGTTGGCATAACTGATGTAACAGGAGAGTTACAGAGCTATGCTGTTATACTATACTATACATACATTTCAGGTTGGCATAACTGATGTAACAGGAGAGTTACAGTGCTATGCTGTTATACTATACATACATACATTTCAGGTTGGCATAACTGATGTAACAGGAGAGTTACAGAGCTATGCTGTTATACTATACATACATACATTTCAGGTTGGCATAACTGATGTAACAGAAGAGTTACAGAGCTATGCTGTTACACTATACTATACATACATTTCAGGTTGGCATAACTGATGTAACAGAAGAGTTACAGAGCTATGCTGTTATACTATACTATACATACATTTCAGGTTGGCATAACTGATGTAACAGAAGAGTTACAGAGCTATGCTGTTATACCATACACTGACAAATACATTCATTACAGGTAGACATAACTGATGTAACAGGAGAGTTAAAGAGCTATGCTGTTACACCACAGGATAGTTATGATAATATCCCATGGTTACCAATCAACCAGGAGAGTGTGATAGCAGCTGAGGCAGACCCCAGACTTCACACGTTTGGTTGGAGAGTTATCTCCCCTGATCAATCCTTCATCACATCAAGTAGGTCATATTACAAACTTAAGTTATTTTTATGTCACCTTGTTGCAAGGCTGTCTGTCTGTCCACCCATCTGGTAGTCACACTTTCAGATATTTGGTTATAATTTACTTGATATAAACAAGACATCTTTCAAACTTGCAGGGATGTAAAGCATGATGAGACTCAGTATCCAATGTAGGTCAAGGTCACTAACAAGGTCAAGGTCACGTACATAGGATCAAACATGCAAGTGACATACAGGTGACATAAATTTACCTCCTCTTGAACAGTACTATTTTCTTAATTCATAACATACATGTAGGTGAGCTTAAATAGGATATGTTTGACTTTTTGCTCCTAAGCAATATGAAAAAAAAACCAAAATCTCATTTTGTAAGGCTTTTAGACATTGGTAGAAAAATACCCAATCACCAGATGTGATCAGGAACTCGGAAATCTGACCCTCGACATGACCAGGATTTGCTTTTGTCCAGTATGCAGCAAAGCTCGTCAAGGTACAAACAAATCCTGAACATGTAGGTCAGAATTATCTTTTTCCTCATGACATCTGGTGATAGGTTCTATTATTATACCTCTACTTGTTTTATCCTCTAAATAAAGATACCCATTAAAATTAGCTGTAACCTGCCTAGTGAGACTATTTCCCTGCAAAGGGTGCGTTAGTTGAGAAGACTATTTCCCTTGAGGGAAATAGCTTTGAAATGGGGCGGAGGTACTGTGCGTGACTTTGAAATGGGGAGGAACTACAGCATGTGACAGTATAATAAAACAGTTAAAGTGTACCATAGAGGGAGTTAGCATGATTCTGGTTTCCGGAGACTAGACCTATTTCTGAGGCGAAGCCTCAATGGTATACTAGTACTTTAACTGTATTTTAATCTCTAATCTTTTCATAGTAATTTCAGTGTACAATATTCACATAGATGTTCATGCATGCTCACAATATTTCCCTAATTTGTGATCATATATTTACAGACGTTGATCCTGATGTGACTGTGTCATTATTAGATGAACATGAGTACCACATAGCACGTTATAAACTTGGAATTCCTGAGGGTATTAAGGACTTACCACCAGGGGATTGTCTCCCCCTGGAAAGCAATCTAGTCTTCCATGATGGAGGTTGGTTTTAGAGTTGATGCTAGAAATTAAATTGTGTGTTTGTCATTTTGTTTAATTCATACATGCTTTATCAGATCAAAATTTGCACCTTTTCCTATGAGCATAATTTATGAGATACAATTTAGCTGAACTTTCTAACTTTAAAATGTTACTGTAATGTTTATAATCTCTATCAAATTCAAATGTTTTGGCTTACTATCAGAAGGATAATCTTTCCGTTACTGTGTTTGAGGTCATAGAAAATAAGGTTGAGGTGTTAGATAGTCTTGAGAAAATCATGGAATGTATGATGTAAATTCTGCATGTACATGTACTATTACATTTTCACTAACCAGCTCATTGATTGGATCATTTTTTCAACATTTCCACTAAGCATTGTAATATTGTAAAATAATAATACTGTATTTTATTTTAGTGAGTTTTACAAAAGGTTGTTACATTGGTCAGGAACTGACAGCCAGGACTCATCACACAGGAGTTACACGTAAACGACTGATGCCCATTGTATTGGACAGGTATATTTACATTAATCTTATTTCAATTGACCCTTCCAAATGCATGACAAATTTGAGAAATTCCATGACGTCACAATGCAAAATCGATGTTTGACCGAGGTTCGAAGCTTGTTTGTGCGAGGTAAAAACATTGTGACGTCACAAAATTTTGCATTTTTTTCCCGCAGTCGGAAGGGTCAATTTTCATATTGATTGATAGATCCTTCACCATGTTCATCACTTGATTGTTTCTTCTTCATATTAAATTCTTTTAAAGTTTTCCTTTTATGTAAATTTACGTATTGACATTTTTAGAGTTAAAAAAAATTCAAATCAGGCCATACAAAATTAATGTTTAGTTTGACGGGCACTTTTTTAGAAAAAAAAGTGAGGGAGGCAGGTGTTTTTTTTTTTTTTTTTTTTTTTTTTTTTTTTTGCAAACGTGAAATATGATGAATGTACATTTTTTGTAATTTATCTTTAACCAAATTTCTAATTCAAGTGTTTTGATGCTGAAAATACATTAAAACTTAAGTATAGTATGAAGTGGTAATGTTTAGTACATTGATTAACAAGATAACCCATAACAAGATAACCCAACGGGTCTCCCTGTAATATACTTATTGCATTTCCAAACCTGAAGTTTGCTAGATATTCTGTGATTTGGTCACACTTATTATATGT
Organism: Pinctada fucata; assembly: GCA_028142955.1. Classification (NCBI taxonomy): domain Eukaryota; kingdom Metazoa; phylum Mollusca; class Bivalvia; order Pterioida; family Pteriidae; genus Pinctada; species Pinctada fucata. The sequence continues at coordinate 45,327,416 of AP027112.1, read as the reverse complement.
ATCATATGACAGACGATGTCCTATGGCAGACCAGTATGAAGATGTAGACTAAATACATGTATGATGTACATCTTATTTATGCTAAAAAGGATCACCAATCTCTAACCGTTGCCCTGTGTAAGGTTAAAACTTCAAATGACGTTAACATTTTGTGAACTACTTTCAGGTGCAACTAAGTGAGTGAAACTCGTAATTGTTGCTCAGTGCTTAGACCGAAAATTTGACCCTTGTCGTCGGCAAAAGAGTAGGGAAAATACAAAGAAACATGTCCAGGGATTGGGATGGCCCATTCTGATAGAAAATGGCCCATAAAATCGGCAACTCGCTGCGCCCAGGTGCCATTATTCTACGGCATCCATTTTTTTGTTTTTTAAATCTATTAAAAGTTCTGTTCTCGTATCTACGTTGTAACGTAGATCTACACCAGGAGAAGTAATACAGAGATCACAGCTTTCTGTACATGGCCAGTCAGAACTCTAAGGCACAAAATTCTTCTGTTCACTGACAATTGAAAGGTCCTATTTTGATACAATATTGATTTTTCTCCGACATCTGCGCCTGAGATTTAAATGTCCAACGTCCACTTACGTATCTTATCTACGTTAAGGTACTTGTGTATGCGTTCGTCCGTAAAATTATCATGTCATTTTTTAAAAGTGGTCAGTCAATGGGTACAAATTGATGTAATAAAATTTGTACAAAATGTCTTCCCTAATATCAACAAAGCTGAAAATGAAGCTGCCCATCCGTGGACACAAAAAATTCAGGAAAGGTGGCTGAAAGTTTGGTCTTGGCTGTTCTGTGATCCATGCAAAAAATGTACTGTAAATTATTCATTGGAAATGGTCAAATTGGGAATCTCGCGACAAAAAAAATGTGCTAACGTCTGAAGCATAATGCATGCATATGCATAGCTTTTTCGAAAATTGATCATTTTTGGAATGACCCTTTCGTGAGGAAAGATGGCCCATTGTTTTTGAGAATGGCCCATTAAAGTCCAAGTGGAAGGGACCGTCGTCCCATTGAGCAAGTTTGCCTTCCCGATCACAGCATGTCTGACAATTTAGTTTGAATTTTAACAATGATTACACAAGGGTATCCTGATCGATTCGTCATCCCTTTTCACTGCCGGACTTGAGCAAGTTGTTTGCAAATTTGAATTTCTATCCCTCGGAAATTTTAAAGTATTTGCGATGTGCTTAGGGTTTAGTTTACTAGTATATCCGAATCGAAATTAGGATCGTTTAGTATTTCTGCCCCTCCCCTCGATTCCGTCACCGGCGTTCCCGGCTGATCAATCTGACGTAAACTGTGAGTTCTAAACAAAAACGTTTTCAAATTTCTAATAAATTAGATAATTTTATAAAGAATAATGCTCTTGCAGATTATCACAACAGAGAGTCAAGTATCATTTTACGTTACGTTACCTCGGCCGTGATATGGAATATACGCGTGGTCGCGATTACCGTACAAACAACAATTGAATACGGCAGCTCGGGTAAATAATACTATTTTATGTAAACAAGTATTGAGTTACAGCTTTGCAATTTATATATTTAGTGAAGTAAAGAATATGTAAACAAACAATTTGTATTAGCACGACGATGTTCAATTGACTAATTTAAAATTATGGTAAAACACGCGATAAAAATCGGAAATGCGGCGGTATTTTAGGCAATGCGGCGGTGCCCGTCAAATGAAATCTTAATTTTTTTTTGGCCTCATGAATTGTCAGAGTTTTCAATATTTAGAGGCTGATTAAGAAAATTTGAACCGGCCATATCTGTCATTTGATGTGGCCACAGATCGCTGGGTGCAACCTTCTATTGAAATCCTTGCAGACTTAATTTTCTTGAGATCCTTACAAATTCATTAGAGAAGCTTTTATTTTGCAAAACTACACAAAATTATAAAAGATACAAATTAAATAATGAATTTACATTGGAAATTAAATGTAACATCTCATGATCTCTGGTTCGTTTCATGATTTATTCCAAATAACATAGAGCCCTGTTAATAATATAAAGAATATATAATATTGAACATAAATATACATAATATTGAACATTTTATTAAAACACGTTAGGGTGGACACTGGTCATGTTTGGTTTGTGGATAAAGATAGATAACTCTTGTAAAAAGCATTTATAAATTTCACTGGTTATATAATAAATTATCATGTTTTGTGCAAAATAATATGAATAATTTTCAGATGTTGTTAAGTCTCCAATACCTTTCTGGCTTATATTTTTTAAATATTTATACATCTCTAGATATGATAATGTCATAAGTTACATGTATAAGTGCTTATAACGGGTGCACTGTCAGACATGCTTGGATCTATACTCAAAAGACCCATTAAGCATATTGAATCATTATCTTTTATCAGGATTCCTAAAGATGTTACATCTGGCTCAAATATAGTGACGTCATCTGGTAGATCTGCCGGAAAATTCAGAAATGCTGCAGATGTGTACGGACTTGGTTTGATTCGATTGGCTCATCTGAAAGAAAAACTAGAAATCCGAGTGAACGAGGGGGACAAATACTGTGTGGAGACAGCGGTACCGTCATGGTGGCCCCAGGAAGCGGAGGCATCGAGACTGTGAATGTGCTTAAATTTGATTGTTAGTAGAATTTTGATCCCAGATGTGTTGTGTTTTAACATGTTTAAGTGATGAAAAATAATTTACATTGTATTTGATAAATTTACATCTGCTTTCTATGTGCTCAGAGATCAACCGTGATGCAAATCTGGAACTTTGACTTTTGTTTTAGAATCTTCTACCAAAAAGTCAATTACTATATACAAGAATAAAACGTACATAAACAGACACTTTTTAAGAATTAAGTAAGATATTTAAGAACAATTTCAATGAAAAAAGGCCTTGGCAGATAATTTGACATATTAAACAACTTCATGTAAGGAATATAGAACATTATGTACTTTAAGTGTGCTTCTTTTTTCGGGATTCATATTTTAGCGGAGTTAGCGCTTTTAAGACTGCGCTTATTCAAGAATACGCTAAATCATGAATCTTATATAGATAAATGTGAAAATAAGTCAAAGCACTAATTCATGATTACTCTAATATGTCAATTTTCCAAATTCTGCTCTGTTTCCGCTAAAATTTGGTTGCGCTAAAATAAGTACACATACAGAATTTGTACAAAACTTTCTTTTTAGATTTGACTTGATTTGCATTTCAACCAGACTTCATCATGTTCATGACCGAACAGAATTCTAATTTTTTGTGTCAATACAAGCATGTAAAGTGAGGTGCTATATCAGATAAGATAAGATATGCTTTATTACCTAAAGAAGGGCCCGTAAGGGCATGATATGAACATTACAAGATACTATAGTAAAAATTAAGGAAATGAGTATTAAATAAATAATATTACAAACAGTTGCAAGCATTTCAGATTTTCACTCTTTGGTACATGTGAATGTCACTGGTGTCACAAAATCAAGATATATAGAAATATATGATAAACGCAAGATAATGCTAGATACTGAGACAGTAATTAATGGAGTGAACACATTGTAAAAAGTAGTGGGAATGCAGGGGTCACCACGAGACGATGCTACAGGGCCAATTGTCCACATGTGACCATATATCATGTTGACTTATCTTAATATGTATGCAGCTGAGAGGGAGGTCAAGGTTAAGGTTCAAGGTCATGACTATCATACACATTTGTCTTGAAATGAATATTTAATATACATGTAATAAATATGAATTTTGTTTTTGAACTTTCCTGTTTATATGTTGATTTTGCTTTTGTTGAAAAAATCATTTACATTCAGTGATATTCGATATAGAATTTTAAAAAATATTCTGTATGAATGTATCTTTACCATTAAGTTTTTCCCACTGTTATTCAAAGTTTGACCTTCAAATAAAGTGTTGTGGTAAATTGACAGTGATTACATTCAATATCATATAGTCCACATATGTTAATTGCACTGATACAAACGTCAAGTTTTAAATGTTGACCTTCAACCCTTGATGATGATATTATAAATAAAGGACATCCTCTCCCTATTTGAAAGGCTTGCTAATTCTAGGATGACTGCTTTGTGTACTTCAACAAGGTTTTTAGCTCTACTTGTCTATGACCAGTATCGCCCGGCGTCCGGCATCCATCCTTTAAGCATTTCTTGTGGTTTTCTTCCTCTGAAACTGTTGGTGATGGAAAGTTAATTCTTTTTGCAACACGGTTGGTCCATGGTCTAGTTTTGCACCTGATATTTTGTTTGAGCCCCTGACCACCAGGATCTTAGAAAGTGGGTGTGGTCATTTTCTCCTATATAACGTTATGTAATCTTGTGGTCACCATTTCTCAGAAAGTATAAATGGTAGAAAATTAATTCTTTTTGCAATATTAAAGGTCTATATATCTAGTTGTGCACCTGATATTTCATATGAGCCCCTGAACCCTGGACTTAGGAAATGGGTTTGGTCATTTTCTGCTGTATAACTCGATGTAATATTGTGGTCACGATTTCTCAGAAAGTATAAATAATAGAATGCTAATTCTTTGTGCAATATTATGGGTCTTTGATCGAGCTGTGCACCTGATATTTTGTTTGAGCCCCAGACCCCCAGGGTCTTAGAAAGTGGGTGTGGTCATTTTCTCCTATATAACTTTATGTAATCTTGTGATCACCATTTCTCAGAAAGTATAAATGATAGAAAGTTTAACTTTACTCTTTTTGCAACATTAAAGGTCTATGATCTAGTTGTGCACCTGAAGTTTTGTTTGAGCCCCTGACCCCAGGAACTTAGATATTTGGTGTGGTCATTTTCTACTTCTGAAAACCGTCTTTTATTCGCGGCATCTTAAGTTCACGAACACAGGTGAAGTGACTGGTTCATGGTGTTTTATTTTCGCGACATCGTATATACAAATGTACATAAAACTTACTACACATGTATTAGGACACATTTGTTGTGTTTTACAAAATCACAAAAATGTGTCATTGCGCATTGCTCCGTCCGTATGCTTAACATCACTTAACAATGAAAGATTGGACATGCGATCTTAATATTTTTTTTTGTATCTCCGTTCTTATGGAATATATCGAGATAAATATTGTACAAACTGACGCGGGATATCAAACGTACCCATTTATAAGACAATACGTTTGTCATAGAGTGAGGTGTTCATGTGACCGTCAGTGTCGTGGGACAACATTATGTCCATTAGGATGCTGAATTATTTGTCTCTGTAGTTTCTTCGACTTCAAGCTCCGAAGGTTAGATACTGCTCCGGTAATCCGCGAATTTTGGATTATTGATGGACAACACATCGTCTTTGTATCTGTAAGTGAAGTTGAAGTCAGAAGTTAAGTATCTTTTCCCTTCAGAGACCAAAGATTGAATGAATTCAGCTTCGTAAGAGTAAAGGAAAATGTCGGCAAGGAATGGGGCACAATTGGTCCCCATTGGAATTCTGACTATTTGCTGGAAGACCTTTCCTCCAAACACCACAAAAATGTTGTCGATCAGAAAGTTTAACATCTGAATAATATCTGTTTCAGTGTACTTATTTTCAGAATCGGACTTTTCTTTTACAAAGTAGGTTTTGTCATAGTTCACAACAATAAATTTGTATTTGCGATTACCGTTCTTACTTGCAAATGCATTAATAGTAATTTTTGCGAGTCTTTCTTTCAATTTAGAATGTGGAATTGTAGTGTAAAGTGTCGAAAAATCAAAGGCTTTGATCGAATGGAGTCTTACTACTAAAATGAGTGGATTTCAGATTTTCTAAAAGTTCCTTCGAATTCTTTAAAATCCACATCTTGTAGTAGAGTATTATACCCTAATCATGCTAATGCCTTAATTTATAAAGATCAAAGGGCCGAAAAGTGTATTTGAGCCTATTGTATGAAATATGGTTTAAGACATGCATTTCAATTTCCTTATTGAAATAAAGCTATGTCTTCTTTGTTCGTGGTAAGTATTAGTGAAAACCCGAACTTCAAATATGAAGACTTCGAGATCTTTGCTAAAATGAAGAGTAGGCAAAGACATTTGGGCATCCATCATTTACAAGTTCAGTAAATGAACAGCTTTAAAATCGACTTTCGGCTACTATACATATAAAAGAAATTGATATATATCGATAGTTCCATCATGAACATATGTGTAAATACGCGTAAATAATAATAATAAAAAAAAAGAATTTAAAAGAAGCTTAAGTTTATACATAAATAACAAATAAACTGATACCTACATGCACATGATTTAAGTAAACACGGTGACCGTAGTTTGTGTACCTCCATTTATCTGTGCATTATTTTGTCTTTCTACTGTGAAAATCTGAAACGTTGTGTACCTGATTTGAAAATCCCTTTTGATGCGAGCTTTATACTTGGCACAACAACAACATACCATTCTTTGGATGAGGTATCTACTTTCATGGAAACTGCATACAAACACTATTGGTTGTAGAATGAACAGAATCAAAGGAAGAAATTGTGCATAAATCGGTATGTTCATCTGACCATCCTGTATTACAGCTGCTCCTACCAATATCGTGTGGGGCATAACACAACATAAGTACAACAAAACTAAAACAAACCCTTTCAAACTTAGCTTCAGGAATCTAGAATAGTCATTTGACTTTGGATGGACTTTCGTTTGCTTCTTAATTGCGATACAGCCAACAACAGAGTACAGTATTAGGGTTGAGAGTCCAGCAATGATTGTAAGAGTCACTATTGTCCACATTGCAAGCTTTGTTGAACTGAGTTGTTCGTAGTAGTGTAATAGTTTGATGTCTCCAATGAAAACTGTTGAAGAAGCAAGCATTGCAAATACATCTATTGTACAAGCCATCTGAAACATTTTCCATTTGGTCATTTTCTCCTTGTAACGCATTGCAAAGAGGACGGATAGAAGTCTATCAAGTCCCATCGCCGATGTAGTGAGAGTACCAGAAATAACACATGCTTTATTTAAGCCGTCAAATATTCTATATGTAAAGTGAAATTGTCCTCCGTCATAGTTCCTAGCAAAAAGTGTCGCCACTCTGAATACCAATGCCAATGTATAGGTCACAAGTAGATGTAATAACCAAAATCTGACGATGAAAGCAATTCTACGACATTTTAAAAAGACATAAATTGCTGGCACATAAGGGATGATAAACGAAAAACGCAACAAAATTCCTGCATCAAACGATTTAAATGAAACACTGTCTGTGATATTTCTGTCCATTTGCATCGATGCCATAGTGAAAAAGACTTGATATTCAATGGCAGCTTTACCTTATTCAATATCAAATGCATATAATGTGGTAATACCTGCTGAATCAATTTTTAGAGATAACATTAAAATTTATGCACATAAAGACTTTTGACTGACTTAACGTTAAGATTGTAGGCGTTTATTTTGTAAAGATGAGGCAGAGATGAAGAACTTCAAAGAAAAATAATTAATTTGAAGTACGGTTGTCACACAAAGACGTTGCGTACTAAACGTATCATTCATCAAACAATGTAAAACTAGACGAAGCGACAACAGAATAAGCTTGTTGTTGAGGGACAGAGCCCTCTCCAAGAAATGATTTCATGTAAACATGCATTTTTATTTCTTTTATAGATCATAATTTGTATGTAAACCTTTAAAATCCTCTCCGTTGCCCTCGTCTAAATTGGACTATGAGAAGACATATTTATATCGAAGACAAAATCTCCAACAAGACTCGGTTGCAGCGCACACAGCAAAGGACCAAAATTACTTCAAGCGAAAACACAGAGTAAAGAGACACAAAAGGGGCTGTTGACACCAAATATGACACCAAAAACGCAATTAAAAGACTACCACGTAAACCAATGAGACGATGAGACTCATAGATGTTTCAAAGTAAAAGCAGAAGAGTAGAAAAAACAGCGACAAGCGAAGATAATGCAAGATTATGTCCCGTCGAGAAAGTCATCTGTCCAGCATTAAACAAGAAGTAACTAATGACTTATTACGGGAATGTAAATGTAACCATTTTGGAACCGACAAATTGTACATATTTGAAATAATTGATGTAAAAAGTGAAATTTCGGATTTTTGGCGTTGTATAAAGATCGCTACTGATTTGCCATGTCCATTCCGTGAAATGTCCCAAACACGAAAACATTAATTTTGTTAGCAATATTTAGAGAATGAAATATTTAATGTTGTTAATTAATGTACTATAAGTTTCAAACGAATGGATTGTACATTTCTTTAGCTCAAAAATTATACCAGATTTTCATGAATTATAAAGGCTGATGTGAACACATGAGAATTATCGCGTGTCCAGTGAAATGTCCCGTATGCAAAAATGACGTCTTCGGCGTATTTTGCCTAAAAGTCATTTGAAGAAACTTTAATGTCACTTTTTATTAATATTCACCCATAGTATGAAACTGTGTTATTTTAATGAGTGTTTCTTAACGTATCCAATGTACAAATGAAGATCTCGCGGACGTCTCGTCCATTTAAACAGTGTTAAAATTATCTCGGTAATCCTCGGCAGTGTCTCGATAGTTTCCGTGGCTTGAGCGACGGTCGGCATGTTGACCTTTGATGATAGAGACCATTATTTATGTTGTGTTAGGTATATTCAGGTAAAAATATGCCATGATTCTAACTATATAATACACTTGATATTTATTTGTACAACGGATACCTTAATCTAAGCACTAGCGCTATGTTTACTACAGCGTTTATGCTATTTGACGTGTAATGTTAGTGGGCGCCACTATCGTACGTAACGTCACAGCGATTAGAGATGTTAATCCTACAGAGGTCAATGAGGAAATGACAGAAAATTTACCTGTTTACCGGCCTTTAAGAAGATGGCCATGATTATCAATCTAATTTCTAAGCATTCCTATTAGTATGATTTTAAATGTTCTTTGCACCAAATACAGACAGTTTTTTTCATGTCGTAAACTTTTTCGCTACTAACGTGGCAGATGGCCGTCCTTGGTCGACATTGATTGCCCATTGATCTCGTTGGTTTATGTGTGATCATTTGTATTTCGGTGTAGTATGTGGTGTTCCTTGTCCTCTTTTGTTGTAAATGACTTCTCTGTGTTTTCACTTGTGATGTTTTGATGATTGTCTGTGGATGCTTCAACCAAGTCTTGTTCCAGACCTCCTCCTTTCATTATGATACCAGAACATCTTTAAAAACACAAATAGGACCCGCTGACATTCTTTTACAAGATCTAGTAATGTTTCTTATTTTTTAATTTCACCGCTTGCACATCCGTAAAAACTAAAATACGCATTAAGATATTCATAATTGCGTGTTTACTATATTTATAGGAATACTACACTTCCGTATTATTAATACAAACTCTTATTTCTTCCTGCAATGTGGAGCAGTAAAAATCGTGATTTGATGTTTGTAATGTGTATAAAATTAATTATTTCCAGCTCTGTCGCCCGAAAGAAACTTTGTTTTGGTCCTTTATCAATTTGACACCATACATATTTTTGCTATTTCGGAAACTTTCCATTTCATCGAAATTTGGAGCTGGGCACTCTCTGCATGTAATTCAAATTCTAAAATAAAACCAGAGGGCGCTAGTGAAATAAATTTTGTCGGTTTATGAAAAGCACTTTGGCTGGAAGCATCACTGATGAGGATTTAATATCAGAAATACGTATCTGGTGCATTTTGAAAATTTGTTTGAACATTTCTTCTTGAAAGAAGGCATAGAGTTGGAACACTTCCGTATTATTCTACGTCCGATTCAAGATTCTCACTCCCATATCGGGAGTTCGCTTCTTTTCATATGGTGGAGGTTTTTGTTTGTTTGCTTTGGTTCCTGTTTTATCCTGATTTTGTATGCCTTCGGTTTCTGATTTTCTGAATTATCGATTTTGTGCTGTATACAGGGATATGGTCATTATCCATATTTGTCATCTCATTCCTTAGATATTGTAGTCAGTAAGATATGTTTAATCTAATTAGTTTAATAGTAAGTAAAATGAATTGATGAAATAGACTGTCCTCCATACATGTAATTAGAATATTGCATGTGAATTAAGCCAATTAATGTTTTCCTGGTATACGTGCTGTCCACAGGATATAGTCAACCTTTTACTCTACACCTACATTCATTGTTATAATATTATTAAAACATATGAGGATCACTGACGAGGGTTTAGTACCCGAAACGTGCATGTCTGGTCCATGATGTAAATGTTTCAGGTCTTAAATGATGCTATTGAATATAGACGTTTAACATAACATTATTAAAAATATCAATTAACACTATGTATGCCTTTTTATTCCCTCGCAACATAGCTGTAGGGGGATATAGTAATGCAACCGTTTGTGTGAGGGTGAGTTTGTGAGTGTGTACGTCACTTTTTTCTACAACATAGAGAGTGCATTTCTTATTGGATCTTAATCAATATTGACCATGACATGAGGAAAATCCTATTGACTTTCAAGGTCATAGGTCAAAGTCACAGATGGGAAAAAGTCTAAAATCCTTATATATAGCCTAGATGAAACAGTTTTGATTGAACCTTTACCAAATTTCATTCGCTTTTTGCTTATAACATGGGAAATATTACCATTGATTTTCAAGGTCATAGGACAAAGGCCAAGGTCAAAAATGGGAAAAGTCTTACATCCTTGAATACAGCCTAGACGGAGCAATTTTGATTGGACCTTGACCAATTTTCATACGCTTATTGCTTATGAGAAAGAACCTGATAGATTTTCAAGGTCGTATGTCAAAGGTCAAGATCATGCACATATACCAAATGTTTAAAACCCTTGTATGACTACAAAGTCATTTGTAAAAGGTCAAGGTTATAGATTGGAATTTGTCAAAATCATTGAAAACAGTCTAGATGTGTCATTCATCGATGGATCTCTTCTAACGGCATAAGTCACTGCAAGTGACATTAAGAAGAACCCATTTGATTTACAATGTCATAGGTCAAGATCATAGCTATAAAGAGTCTTTTTTACACGGAACTTCATCAATGTTGGCACATGTTTGCATATGACATCAGAATTTCAAGTTCATATGTAAAACCTCTTTTAGAATAAATATGTTTTAGAAGCTATGGGATTGGTCGAAGGGCATGTGAGTACATTCTAATTCATGCCATGCGAGGGGATGCTACGCTTTGCTTTGCTTTACTTCTATCTCCAAGTTATCGACCTTCTATACCACCATAAGAAACAGAAATTAAAAAATTGCTAAAAAAATGTCTGTGCATTTTTTTCCTTCTCGGATTGCTAAGAACAGAATTCTCTTGATCCTGGGTAATTTGTACTGTTTGTTTTTGCAAACTTACTTAACTCTCTTGAAATTAGTTACGTTATTTTTTCAAACAATATATACGTGAGATATTGAGTTCATATGGCGTACGTGATACGAAAATGAAAGTAGGTCGAACCGGCAAGACTCATATATAGCAGATGGTTACTGAGTTGCCTTACGTATTGATGCTAGTGCTTTTATTATTATTATCTCTGTACTCATGGTGACGAGTATTATATTTCTAATATAATTTAAAATTTGTGTTATCAAATTTCTAATATAATGTAAAATATCTGTTATCAAAATTTCTTGAAATTTAAAAAAATTGGGTCCCTATATCCAAGCCATTCTTCAACGTCTTTCGGTACATTTATAAACAAAATAACGTTTACACTATTTGGCATATTACATTGTTTAGATTGCATGTCTGGTCCATGCTGAAAATTTACCTGTTCTTAAATGATGCTATCGAATTTGAAGACTTTTAACAATAGTATTACTATTTTATCTGTAGATTCGTGATCAACAATTGCAGTTATTTTATATCATGATAACAATGCAAGAGAGTGATAGAACATTTTAGTAATATGTTTCATGTTGAAAGACAATTTGCCCTTATCTTGATTACATACCATCGCCTAATATTCAAGATATGATGCAATTCTTTTGTTAGGAGGCCCTCGTATATGACACATATAGTACAATTATAACTGATTTGAATGAACATTAACTTAAAGGAAAAAAAATAAGTTCGACTTCTAATCAGTATACAAGAAGATCTTTCTCTATTCAAAGGAGACACACTGTATAATTGACGCTATAAAATCGAAATCTTGTATATCAATATATATCTTATCACGCAATCTTCTTTATCTTGGCTTTTATAGCGGATGAGACAATAATGAGACAAGCATCCAGACGATGAAGACTTGGTGACGGAGACATCTCATTAAACAGAGACGGAGAGAGAGAGAGAGTCTACATTTCATGTATGGTCTATTCAGTTCTAGGCATACCTAAATACATTTTGATAATGCTTTTGAATAAAGTAGTCTTTTTAGATACATGGATATTCAGAATATCATTAAACTGATTTTTCTGCAAAGGAAAAGGTTCTCTATAGCACCAACATTGGAAAGTAAGTAATTAAAAACTTTAATACACTTCGAACACCAAGTCAAGTAGGGAGTAAGGAGTAAGGAGTATTATTACGTGTTACACACTGCAACTGTATTTCTTCAGCTATGAGGGATAGGGCTTTGACATTTCACATGTAGACTTTAATTCGAAAATTTCAAATTCTTGAAATTTCTAAAACGTGGGTCCTCTAGCATCATATCCCTCCCGTCCTGCTACGTCCTTCGGTACGTTTTTTGACCATTTTACATTGTTTAGATTCAGGATCACTGACGAGGGTTAAGTACCAAAAAGATGCATGTCTGGTTCATGCTGCAAATTTATCTGTTATGAAATGATGCTATAGAATTTGAAGACGTTTGACATTTGTACCATCTGGTAAGTGTAACTGCTGGTGGACCAGGAGTCCCCGAGAGCATATGTAGCCAAGTTCGATCAACTTCGGTTGATCGTTTCTTCAACGCATTCGAAAATTTCTGTGATGAAAATTTCTTAAACGTATCCCACGAGTCCTGCTACGTCTTTCGGTACATTTTTTGACAACATAACTTTCACACTTTTTAGCCATTTTACATTATTTAGATTCAGAATTACACCATACCCTCAACGATCTTCTCATAATTGCACGCAACGGCGGCAGACACGAACTGATCCATGCTCTCTCATCACTTCCAGCAGTTCAATTGAAATCTATCTTGGATGAAGCAGAGGTTGCAAACATAAGAAATACTGATTGATTTAGACGTAATAGCATTGTCGCATTCGTACAGACTAAACTTTACCCTTTTGTTAAAACATCCCTCCCCTAAAAGACGATGCATAAGATTTCCATTTATTAACAAAGGTTTCGGTCTTCTAAACATCTCTAATATTTTTCGGGATCATCACGTACAAAGTACTAATTCTAAATATTTTGAAAATTTAAACCCCCTCTTATCTGTTACAAGTATAAGAAACCTATTAAAAGTTTCGTATTAAATTACAATAAAGTAATGTCAGATCTTAAAATACTTCAACCAAATCCTGCTTCTTAAGAATGTGCAACGTCTAAAGACCTATATAAACCAGCCAGCTGCTCATATTGTTACAGATGGTTTTTCAATTTTCCAGGACAGGCAGCTCTGTGGTCGTTTCAAAAATGGACCTAAGTATAGCATCCTATCCAAGATAGATTTTATTAAATGTCGCGAAATACTTAGATAACTATACTAAACGATGGTGTAAATCGAAAGGAGTCGAATCGCATTCCCTGAATGTTAAGCGTCTTCAAATCCAATAGCATCATTTAAGAACAGATGAATTTTCAGCATGGACCAGACATTCACTTTTCAGGAACTTAACCCTCTTCAATGATCCTCAATCTAAACAATGTTATTTCTTGAAATTTCTAAAAGGTGGGTCCTGTAGCATCATATCCCACCCATCCTGCTACGTCTTTCGGTACACTTTTTCGACATAGTAACTTTCATACTTTTTTGGCATATTACATTGTTTAGATATAGGATCACTGATGAGGGTTAAGTACCCGAAACGTGCATGTCTGGTCCACGTTGCCAATTTATCTGTTCTTAAATGATGCTATTCAATTTGAAGACGTTTACAAAAGGCCAAAGAGTATGAAAGTTATTATGTCCAAATATGTACCGAAAGACGTAGCAGGATTGTTGGGATATTACGCTGCAGGACCGACGTTTTAGAAAGTTCAATAATTTTTGGTCCCACTTCTAGCTTGCTAGGGGTCCGTCGATGCTTAATTGTGTGCTTTATTGTGAGTGCTGTTGAGATTTTCGTCAGGATCTTCTTTAACTCATTTATCACAGTCATTTTCAAATGCTTTGAAGAAACGATCAACCGAAGTAGATGGAACTTGGCTACATGTGCCCTCGGGGACTCCTGGTCCACCAGCAGTGACACTTACAAGGTTAAACGTCTTAAAATCAAATAGCATCATTTAAGAACAGATGAATTTTCAGGATGGACCTGACATGCACGTTGGTCCAATGACTGGAAAACCTCAATTTTGATATTACTAGCATTCGAATCGATAACTTTCAAAATCCTTATCCTTTTGAAAATCCAAATTTTAAATCTTAAAGATATTTCAAATCCAAAATACGTAATTTACATGACAAAAATTGTCATCGCTCCTGCAGATAAAGCAGCCAACAACACCATAATCATTCGAAAATGTTACTACATCAACTTTAGTTTTGAAAGTTTCGTCTACAAATACAAGTTTATATCAAAAACAATGAAAGTATTCTCAACATTTTGAGCAAACATAACAATGAAATTTCTTCATTCAACATCCCTATTTCTAAATTGGATCTTCCTATAATATACTGCATACCAAAACTGCACATGTTTACTTACAAATTTCGATACATTGCTAATTCTAGCAACTGCTCAACTACAATTTTGTCTGAAAATCTGACATCAGCACTTACGGATATAAAAGCACGAAGCAAAATATTATGAATCTAAAAAGGAATGATGTAAATTGATTTTGGTAAATTAAAACTCAAGGGATGTGATTGACAAAGTGAAATCTAGAAATATTCAAGCCTATACGATTTCTTCATACGACTTTCAAAATATGTACACCACGCTTCCTCACGACAAAATTAATGATCAATTGTCCAAACTCATCAAATGGTACTTTAATCGAGAGGGGGAAACCTATATTTGTACATCTGAATCAAAGGCTTTCTTTTCCGCTACAGAATACAAATCATACAAATCACGGACATGTAGTGACCTGTGTATTGCCTTGTCCTTCCTGTTGGACAATATTTATGAAAGATTTGGTTAGAATCTCTACAAGCAGGTTGTAGGGATCCCTATGGGTGCCAATTGTGCGCCTCTTGTTGCAGATTTATTCTGTGCACGTATGAAGTAGAATTTATCCAAAATCTTCAAAAGCAAAGAAAACACAATGATGTGAAATGTTTCATTTGTACTGCTAGGGGTCCTTCGATGCTCAATTTGTGCTCTATTGTGAGTGCTGTTGAGATTATAGTCAGGATCTTCTTTAACTCATTTGTGTCACACTTATGCCCTTTGCCATGTGGAGCTCGTAAAAAAGTTCTCCGTGAGGGGTTTGACAGTTTTTTTTAATAAACTTCCCTGACATTGTCGCCATAACACTTTCCATATAGACATAAAGTCAGATGAAGCAGCAATTTTGAATATGGTTTTCATTTTCGTGCTTAAACATCGACGGCGGGTGCTTACTCCTCCCGGGCACCTGGTCCCACCTCTAGCATGCTAGAGGTCCGTCGATACTCAATTTTCTGCTCTATTGTGAGTGCTGTTGAGATTATCGTCAGGATCTTCTTTAACTCATTCTAGGAACCTGGATGATATTCTTACTATCGGCAAACCTGTTTTGAAAAAAATAAAAATGTTATTTATACACCAGAATTGACTCTTAACAAGGCAAACGTATGTGTGTGGTCATTTAACAGTGAGGAGGTTGTTTTACACAACAAGTGTACGTTATTCGAGACTTCTGGGTAACCGGGACAGTGGGAGGTTGGTGCGCACGTAATCAAGGGTAACCACAAGGTATGCTACTTACGTGGCAGATGGCTGTCCTAAGTCGGCACCGATTGCCCATTGGTCTCGTTGTATCATATGCAGTCATTTATGTTTGATGTTTCTATGTGATTTGACGTTCATTGTACCATTTCCGTCTCATTCTGTGCGTGTCTGCTTTGTGTTTTCGCAGTGGGTTTTTTTTAGGGTTTGCTATTGGTACTGCAACCGCGTGGTGTCGGAGATCCCCTCCTTTCTCTTACATTGGAAATGTCTTGAAAACCGTCCTCCGTGAGACATGCAGATATCAGCCATCGAACGGAATGGCTTTCATCAGGGCATACCAACCATAACAGTAATATGTGATGGTGCTTGGTCCAAACGTTCCCAAAACATTCCTTCAATACTATGGAAAGAGCAGGTGTTATCTTTGAAGCCGCCTTCGGAAATACTTTGAATAAACAAGCTTTGTTGCATTTGCACTGCAGCAGAATCGAGAAACATCAAACTTAAGGAACATGTTTGTTTCAGGAGTTTGACAGAAAGCAGCCAAGGAATGGAATAAGATATCATTCTTGAAGGGTTCGAAAGAGCGAAATAGTATTCGGTAGATTGGGATTGGGATAGATCTGTGCATGCCCGAATCCAAAAGGAAGTTCCCATATGGGGTAAAGGGGTATCAAACCATGAATGTGGAAACCTTGCCTGCAAGTGCTTGGGCTCATTCTTGTTGAGGACAAACCGTATCTCAAGGGCAAAGGTCGCCTAACTAAAATCATTATGATACTGAAAGGAGTGCGTTGTGCCATCAAAATGAGAGCATGCGAGAGCATGCGAGAGCAATAGAAGAGAAGCATCCACGAAGCTAGCCCACGACATTGAACATTCTGTGCGTCCTGTATTTGCAGATCATGAGAACTGTACTTATGAGATCAGAACAGTCAAGCTCAACGACCCAGAAAGAAAATGAAGAGCAGGACCTGGAGAGTGCAGAGTGCCAAGCTGACATTTCGAAAGACCTGTTTGATGATGCTAGCCTACAAGAATCCATAAAAGAATCACGTGTTATTGATCCAGAAATTTTGTTTCATGTCACTTTCCTACTGAATCGTCTAGCCATTAAAATGATAGACTGTTAGGTAATTTAGCAACCAACCTTGCAGAATCCTCGGTATGTATCGGCTGCAAGTTTGACGGAGGCAAGATCGAGAACAGATGCAACAGAGGGTCATGGCAAAGTCGCTATTTTGGTGGAGGTCTTTAACAGGACTTTGGAGCTACCTATTAACCGCTTGTATGACAAAGATAACAAAAGTACCACCCACTACCCTATTTACAACAGTGCTCTGAGCCTGATAAGAGGTAGGAAATCCAAGAATAGACCAGATGTGAGAGCCAGAGCCTGTAAACGAGAAGGCCTCTGCATTTAAATGAACATCCAAATAAGACAGAGGGGAGTATGACAAGGACTGTCTCGATTCCTTACCAGATATAAAACCCAAAGATCTACTGAAAGCTACTACATAATTCATTACAAAAGGAATGACATATCCCATGCTAAAATTGAACATATTCATAGCTCAACTGGACCCTTGGTTTAAAAGACTGTTGTGTTCTAGCTACAGAGGCAACAAGTAGTCAAGTACACTAGAAAATGCTATAAGAAGAATGCGTAACAATCAAGGAGCCTACAAATTACAAACTATCAAATAAAATACCTGTACATGTTTGATCTGCAGAATTTGTTATCTGCAAAAACTGCAAATTCCTAGCTGTAAGTCCTGATGGTTATGTACATGAAGGATCTGCAAATTGAAGTGACCTTCTGCAGAGTAGCCAGCTTACCTTTCAAGATGCTGCTAAAGTCAACCTTTTTCTACAATATATTGATGGTAAATTACAGTTTAAAATGACCCACATTTATTACTTTCAATGTCAAGGCCAGTAGAATATCTGTTATACACCATGGGTAGATTTTGATGTCAGAATAACAAATCCTTTTCAGATACATATAGACCGGATCCACAAGGATAAAGCCTTTTGGGATTATGAAAAGCGTCCAAAATTAGAGAGTATTTACAAGAAGTTGGTGAGCTTTCTTTATACCTCGAGTTAAAAACTTCAAAGGGACTTCGGGAACCTGAGCTACCATGTTTAGGTTTAACTGAGTTATCTATAAAATACATGACAGGATATGAGGAAGGTGATAGTATCAATTTATTCGTAAAGTAAGCATGCAATTTGATTGCAAGACATTGATATGTATCGTAATCAACACATAAAAATTTGAATGTCCATATTTCAGACTTTATAACCCTATACTTGGACCAATCAGAACGAAACTTGATGAATTTTAACTGTTTCTAAAAAAAGCCCTTTGGTTGGAAACATCACTGATGAGAATTTAATATCCGAAACATATATGTGAAACATATGGTACATAATGAATTGGATTGAAATCTTCATCAAAAAGGTATAGAGTTGGAACACTACCTCATCATTGATTATATATTTTTTGGTGCATCTTGATAGGTGTTCAGGCTAATGTACCAAAATCATGACATTTTGTTCAAATCCCAAAAATAATTAAAAGATAGGGATTTTCTTTGCTCTAGTAAAATGTGCGATATTTTAAACATAATAAATCAATAAGAAACAGATCTGCAAAATTGTTGTCCTTAAAATATCAAATGAAGTATTTTAAACGTCTTCAAATTCAATAGCATCATTTATGAGTAGATCAATTTGCCGCATGGACCAGACATTCACGTTTTGAGTACTTAACCCTCGTCAGTGATCCTCAATCTAAACAATGTAACAAAGTAACTATTCATACATCTTCGGGATGCTGCGGTTAATGGTATACATATATATTGCTTTCAATTTCAACCAACTAGTACAGCGAAGCCTACAAGCTCTCCCAAACTACAACCAGAATCCAAGAGGCAATCTGACAAACAGTGGCAGCCAATCTTCAAAGTATTCTTTTCTTATGATTTACTTGGAATTGTGTTATAACTCTAGCATGTTAAAAACAATGTAAATTTTGCTTTGTAATGTTAAACGTCTTCAAATTCAATAGTATACAGTTAAAGTATACCATTGAGGGAGTTAGAACGATCCTCGTTCCCCGAGACCAGGCCTATTTCCCGAGGCGAAGCCTCGGGAAATAGGTCTGGTCTCGGGGAACCAGAATCGTGCTAACTCCCTCAATGGTTTACTTGAACTGTTTTATTATACCATAACAAACATTATACTGAAACAAACATATCTCTTAGGTATACAGAAACAAACATTATACTGAAACGAACATATCTCTTAGGTTCACAGGGTTCAAATGGAAATTCTAATGATTTTGCCTTGCCTTCTCGACTGAATGACTGAGTAACGGAAATATCAATTTTTGATGATAAGATAAACAGAAACATCATTTATCATACTCATACATGTTTAATTTTTGATTGTTTTATTTTATTGCGGATTAATTTATGTGCTAAGCGGATAGGAGGCGGATTACTCTGCTCGCGTATTGATAGCGTCATCCGATCAACCTTCACATCATCCGATCAACCTTCAACAGCGCTGATTGGCTGATACTGATGCACCCCCAAAGAAGCTCCGCCCAATTGTGAAACTAACTCCCTAGGGAAATAGTCTTCTCAACTAACGCACCCCTTTCCAGGGAAATAGTCTTATCAGGCGATTTTCAGGGATTTAGTTAAATTTAATGAGTCTCTTGTTATATAGGAAAAAATCAGTAGAGGTATAATAACATCATTTAAGACTTCATAAATTCACAGCATGGACAGGCATGCACGTTTCGGGTATTAAAACCTCGTCAGTGATCCTCAGTCTAAACAATGTTAAATGGCCAAAAAGTATGAAAATTATTATGTCCAAAAATGTACAAAAAGACGTAGTAGAATGGTTGGGATATGATGCTACAGGACCCACGTTTTAGAAATTTCAAGAAATTTTGTAACAGAAATTTTCAAATGCGTTGAAGAGACAGACGATCAACCGAAGTTGATCAATCTTGGCTACATGTGCACTCGGGGACTCTTTGTCCACTGGCAGTGACACTCAACAAGTAATTCAAATGCTAAACGTCCGTCTTCAAATTCAATATCATCATCTAAGACCTGATAAATTTACAGCATTGACCAGACATGCACGTTTCGGCTACTCGTCAGTGATCCTCAGTCTAAACAATGTGAATTGACCAAAAAGTATGAAAATTATTATGTCCAACATTGTACCAAAAGACGTAGCAGAATGGGTGAGATATGATGCTACAGGACCCAGGTTTAAGAAATTTCAAGAACTTTGTAACAGAAAATTTCATATACGTTAAAGAGACAGGCGATCAACCGATGTTGATCGAACTTGTCTACATATGCCCTCGGGGACTCTTTGTCCACCGGCAGTGACACCACCAAGTAGTTCAAATGTTAAACGCCCTCAAATTCAATAGCACCATTTAAGATCTGATACATTTAAAGCATGGATCAGACATGCACGTAACTTTGATATTCACCTTTCTATTTACCATAAATGAAATTTTTTTCGTTCAACCTTTAAGATGTTGTTGTATCTATATGATGGTACATTTTTTTATTTCCACAAAATTGCATTAGGTACATTATTCAATATTTGTATATAATTTTTCCTCGAGGAAAACAGATCTTATATGTAAAAATGTTATACTTCAGAATAATTATTATTCTTATTTGTGTATGCATTATAAAAGACTCGCCCCTTCAGATATATGTTAAATTGTTTTACTTCAGAATTATAATGATTTATATTTGTTCATGCATGATAGAATACTCGCCTCCAACGACACGCAAACAATTATAAGAGACGTTTCGAAAGACAAAGCTCTAAATCTGCTGGACATGATATCCTCCATAAATGGATAATTGACCAGTCAATCCGAAAGTCACCAGACATATCAGACAAATCTGGTAAAATTGGCTTCGGTCTGGTAAAATATTTCAATTTTTCTCAATAAACATGTTTGAATTTCTACAAAAATTCAAAAATGTCTGGTAAGTTATAAAAACTTTCGCGATGTCTGATTGGCGAGGCAACTCAAGATCACCAGTGGCACTCGGGGCATGTCCTCCAGTGTACGCAGTGTAGAAGAAACAAAGATGATGGTGTAGCTTAACGAGGGAATTCAAGAATACTAGTGGTACTCGGGGCATGTCGCCCAGTGTACGCAGTGTAGGAGAAACACAGATGGTAGTGCTTGACCAGACAATACAAGAGTACTAGTGGTACTCGGGGCAAGTCCCCCAGTGTACGCAGTGTAGGAGAAACACAGATAATGGTGTACCTTGACGAGGTAATTCAAGAATACTAGTGGTAGTCGGGGCATGTCGCCCAGTGTACGCAGTGTAGGAGAAACACAGATGGTAGTGTAGCTTGACGAAGCAATTCAAGAATAATAGTGGTACTCGGGGCATGTCGCCCAGTGTACGCAGTGTAGGCGAAACACAGATGGTAGTGTAGCTTGACGAGACAATACAAGAATAATAGTGGTACTCGGGGCAAGTCCCCAAGTGTACACAGTGTAGGAGAAACACAGATGGTGGTGTAGCTTGACGAGGCAATTCAAGAATACTAGTGTTACTCAGGGCATGTCCTCCAGTGTACGCAGTGTAGGAGAGACACAGATGGTGGTGTAGCTTGACGAGGCAACTCAAAAACATCAGTTAACAATTGTACTCGGGACATGTCCTCCAGTGTACGCAGTGTAGGAGAGATAAAGATGATTACGTAGCTCGATGAGGTAACTCAAGAACACCAGTAGCACTCGGGTCATGTTTGCCAGTAAACGAGAGTCATAGATGGTGTTGTAGGTTCTTTTTATGAACTAAACTATGAAGGAAAATATGATATGAATGATGAATATCTCATTGACCACTTGCAGGAAGATTTGGACAAAAGATCCTTAAAATTTGCGGATATTAAGTTGGGCTGGGCGGTGCACCGAAAATTTCGATGTTTCGAAATTAGAATTGTCGGTTCGATGCATCGACGTAGAATTGCAGATTTCGATTCGGTTCAGACGTAATTTATCAAAGTAAACTAGAGCAAAATAGTGACCAGAAAAATGTTTGAAATAGCTCAGAAATTACATTTAAGAAGGCCAAAAAGTAAGAAAAGAGCGTACATTCACTTATCGCGCCGATTTAAGTGCATTTCTCCCTTTCAGGCCTCCCTTGAAAAGGAAAGTGAAAGTAGATCTACTTTCGCTTTCCGTGAACTGGTCAGAAGCTTTGTACAAGCAGCAAAAAGAATGAACCAGGATTGTAGTCACCAAATATCATGTAAGGAACTTTATTGGTTTGTATTTATATTTGATTTCTCAAAGTACATGCTGTTGTGTTGGATCACATGCAACCACAGTAATTATGAATGTAAAACTGATATAATTTTTTTAGAAATATATATACCCACACATTCTTCAGATATATATGCAAATTAATGCTCTATAAAGTTATGCTGAAGTGATGGCTTGGTCAACATGGTCAAATCAATTTAGATTTTTTTTTTCTGAAATTTATCCATTTAACACATACTACTTTGTATCCTAACTCATTCAAATGAACCGAATCGAAATTAAGCGAACCGAGGCCTTGTGATTCGAAACCGAACCGAATTGAAGGATACCTGAATCGTCCCAGCCCTAATATTAAGGTAATTGTTTAAAAAAACTACTAGTTAGGTAGTAAAAGATAAAAGGTCATATGTAAATCCCCGAATTTCCTAAAAGTTATCTGTACGTCATATGAAAGTTACTTCTCACTTCGAAGTGTTGTTCATTCCGGGTTTCGCAGTTGTTCCGATAGAAATTCTCACGATCTAGCCTTGCCTTCTCGACTTTGAGACTGAATAACGTTAAGGTACTTCTTTTATGTTATTTGTTGTAATTTTGATCCATATTGGCCTCCGTTTATATATAAAAATTACTGTCCCATATATAAACATAGGGAGATTTAATGTATTCTATTTATAGTCTGAAGCACATGCAATAGGTACTTCTTTTGATGGCTACATTTATGTTAAGGAGAGATTCAACACCAAGATGGCAAGGACATGTCCCGAGTACAATTGTTATTGATTCTATTAATTGTTAATTGTTTTCTCACTTCCTTGGAAAAGTCCAGCCCTTACTTCCTTAAAACATTTGATACCCTGATTGATATACAAATTTGAGTATCTTGATGAAGTTTGAATAATTTCCGACGTCATTTGAAGACATTATAGCTATTTTGGAAATTGTTGACTTTGGGAGTTTTATCCATCAGAAAACCACGACGTCATTTCGACGTAATCGGGGAAAATAGCATCTCAAACTATCGCATTCAAAATGCAATAAAAACATTAATACCAAAGGTATCGCATTGAAACTTTGCATGTATAAAATAGAAAATTCAATTTTAATCATAGTGTATTCGTTGACATATTTACATAACAGGAAAGCGGATGTCACTTCATTGAAAATGGACCAATTTGGAAGAAAAAAAAATTAAAATATAAAGCTTTGTAAAATTTTAATCCCAAGTTTACTTTTTTTAATTTAAATCATGAAATCATCTCTGGACAGATAGTTTTTGACAAAGATTCATCCACAGGATTCCTAATTATCAACTATCAACTACAGTCAATTGGCTCCAAGTTGCATTTTTTTGAGCGACGGCGTCATACTTTATTCCAGTATCCTGCCTTTGTTTATAACACAGTTCAGCTCATCTTTTCCATATGTAAGAGCAATACATTTATGAATATGCTGAAAGTTAAATCAAAATTAATTTCCAATTGCTTTACGAGAACCGGAATGACACTTTTAATAATATGACGTCATAAAGAAAGACACGGATACGTTGAAAAATGCATATTTCAAAGTCTCATAAAACATTTTCCCGTGGATAGAATCAAATGTAAGTTTGTATAATGAAGGACGGACGAGAAATGAATAATTTGAGAAACTTTGAGAAAAATTGAATTTGGCGTCAAAGTGTTCATTACCTCCTTAAGAACATTAACATGGAAGTATTTCTTATATCAAATGAGACATTATTATTTTATCCACAAGTTTTTGTAGCCATATGACAATAGATTTTTTTCACAGTTGTTGAACATTTTCTACGGTTTGGATTTACTATGCAGCTTTGCAGTTTAAGAGTAGATGACAAATATGGACAATGACCATATCCCAACACACATCACAAAATCGATAATTCAGAAATTCATAAACTGAAGGCATACAAAACTAGGACAAAGAAAAAACCAAAGCAAACAAAGAAAAAACCTCCAGCATATGAAAAGAAGCGATGTTCATTTTACCAATGTTTTCATAGTAAGTACTTTCATCTTCTTATTTTAGACGGAATTTATTCTGAATTAGCAACTAGACTAATTTGGAAAACAATATCTGGGGCTAGGACCTTTACATTTTTCAGTTTTTATCAGTTTTTAACATTTTCAGTATTGCGTGTGCAAGTCCAATATGGCTGTGTAGAAACCCTTTAACTGTCATCGAACTTGAAGTGAATCCGCTCTAAGAAGATGATCGTCAAAACCATCTAAGTTCCTATTGGCTATAATACTCAACGGATACATGTTTAATTCTCCTTTTTTATCACATTAGGAATTAAAACTCCAAAGGACTTTTCACAGGCATGGCTTGTAAGACCTGCAGAAAGCTTTTGATACTGTAAATCATAACATTCTATGTGGAAAACTTGATGTCATGTATATACATTTTAGATGGCTTAGATCATACCTATCAGATTTATTTCAAAAGGTGGGGTCATCCGGTACTACATTAGATGGAAATCATATAACGTGCGGGATGCCCCTAGGAAGCATTCTGGGTTCTCTTTTATTCTTATGTAATGTTCATGACATGGCATTGAGCGTAGAAGATGACAGCATGTTGATCAAGTATGCTGATGATAGTGCGATAACTTTGTCCTCACACCGAGACACGGTTGCCTTTTCATTAGAGCTGTTCGAATAAGCGACGTAAACCTACCCCAAAATCAAAGGTTGAAAGTATTTAGAACTGTTTATTTTTGTCTGTCAGTCAGTCGTTGGTTAATCACAACTCCATTAATTTAGCTTGAGTTATTCTATCAATGAATTAAAGTAAGGTATATTCTTTAGCATGTTTGATAAACTACTTTTGAGACCACCCCTTATTTTGGTCCCTTACGTACCAATAAGTAGTACGGAGTTCGTTGATAGGTTTTCGTCGCTTATTCGAACAGCTCTATTGAAATTAAGGAAGTAACTCCAACATTGCTCTCACTGATTGGTTTGTTGACAACAAACTATCCTAGCACTACGACACTGATGGTCACATGAACAACTCATTTTATGACAAACGTAACGACTTCAATTTCAGCATTACAAACTTTCCTTTTCTGAGTAGCAACATCCCTTCATCGCATGCTTATGGCGTGTTCATATCTCAGTTGATACGCTATGCCAGAGCAAATACCTGATGTTGATGGAGGTGTAGCTTGACGAAGCAACTAAAATAATCAGTTAACAATTGTTCTCGGGACATGTCTTCCAGTGTACGCAGTGTAGGATAGATAAAGATGATGGTGTAGCTTGACGAGGCAATTCTCAGTGTAGGAGAGATAAAGATGATTAATATATGTAGCTCGATGAGGTAACTCAAGAACACCAGTAGCACTCGGGGCATGTTTGCCAGTGAACGAGAGGCATAGATGGTGTTGTAAATTCTGTTTATGAACTAAACTATGAAGGAAAATATGAAACTGACCACTTACAGGAAGACTTGGATAAAAGATCCTTACAATTTTCGGATCTTAAGGTAATTGTTGAAAAAACTACTAGCTAGGTAGTAAAAGATTATAACTATCAACCATATGCTGTCATGTGGGATGAGAAAAGTCCACCCGAGGCGTCTGGTTAATGGTCAGGGAACGAGGCTTGCCGAGTTCCCTGACCAGAAAACAGACCCCGAGGGTGGGCTTTTCTCATCCCACATGACAAACATATGGTTGATCTTTTTTCTCCCATTTCTAGGGGCCTTTCTCGAAATTCCATGAAATCATGAAATCGTCAACTTTCTCGAATTCGAAAAATAAAGGGATATTCGTTTTCAGCGCCCCAAAAATGGTTTGTTCTAAAAGAATAAACCGCAGTCCTTAGCCTTAATCGGTTTAGTAAGAATTAGAATGTAAAAAAAAGAGTTTTAAAACGACGTTTTTGTAGAGAGGTCGCCGCTTTAGGTGCAAAAATCATGACGTCACAATGGATAACAACGACGTCACGATATGGATACGGCCTATACGGCCGACGTCAAAAGTCACGCGAAGTACATGTGGGATACAGTGACCCTACATGACGCGTCGCTATGGGCAAACTCTATCCCACATGGGGGCAAATGGGAGAAAAAAGAGGTCATATGTAATATGTATGTAATATATTTGATACTGTAAATCATAACATTCTATGTGGAAAACTTGATGTCATGTATGTACAGTTTAGATAGTTTAGATCAATTTCAAAAGATGCAGATCATATAACGTGCGGGATGCCCAAGGAAGCATTCTGGTTTCTCTTTTATTCTTATGTAACGTTAATGACATGGTCTTGAGCATTGAAAATGACATCATGTTAATCAAGTATGCTGATGATAGTGCAATAATTTTATCCTCACACCGAGACACAGATGTAATTTCATTGAAACTAAGGAAGTAACTCCAAGATTGCTCTCACTAATTGGTTAGTCGACAACAAACTATCCTGGGCAAAACAGAATGCAAACTTGTTTGACTTACACAGGAAGCTTTAAACTATTGATAATTATTTTTATAGGAAAGAAATTTATAGGAACATTTTTCAAGTTCTAGAACTTTGCATTACGAGCATCGCACTTTGAAGGGACTATGTCAGAAGAGAAGATTGTTGATATTATCCAATGTGATTATAATGGGATACTTCTCACCTGGCATTGCCTTTGAAACAAAATACCAACACGATACCAAGATGCGATATCAATGAGGTACTTCCTTTGCTACCATAAAAACAGTAATAAAATACTAATGTGATACTACAATATATATTTTGACCCCGATAAATCAAAGATGGACTACGTGAGGATTTGAATTTGTTTATACCTCACTCATGGATTTGAATGATTACAGAAGTTCAAAGGAAAAAAATATAAGTTATTATGCTTGAAATAATTGAATTCATTTATATCAAAATAATTTGTAAAAGATTTTTTGGTGAATACGGGTAATGCAATATACATAAACTTTACAATTATAACAAACTATGTCACTTAAAACAAAATATTTTAAAAATAGCAATCCAACGAATGCTTGTGTCGCCTGCGAAGCGGTTTGATTATTATTCTAGAAAGTGCATCAAAATTATTGGTATCAGTAGAAAAGTCTTGTCAAATGAAATTCAATTGAAATATCAGACCTCTTAATTACAAATTAAAAGATATGGTCATTCTCAAATTTTTAGAAAAGAGTGTCAATCATCTAGGTCAAAGTCACTACGAAAACATGGGTAACAAAAAGGTATCATCAAAAGAAATATAAAAGACCTATCACTTACCAATTAAAACAGGGATATGGTCATTATCCATATTTGTAACTTACCAATTAAAAGATATATACAAACTTAGAAAAGAAGGTCAAATAGCTAGGTCAAGGTCAAAATGTAAACATTTATGGTATGTGTAGAATGGCATTGTTACAAGGACAATACATGTGAAATATCAAAGCCCCATCACCTAGCAATCAAAAGATAAAGCCAATATGATTTTTCTTGAAAAGTAGGTTAAATATCTAGGTCAAGGTCAAAAGGTCAAATATTATGGTCTGTGAAGAAAGGTCTTGTCACAAGGAATACACATGTGAAATACCAAAAGCCCTATCACTTACCAATCAAAAGATATATCCATTCTTAATTTTATTGAAAAGAAGGTCAAATATGTAGGTCAAGGTCAATAGGTCAAACATTATGGTATGTGTAGGAAGGTCTTGCACAAGGAATACACATGTGAAATATCAAAGCCCTATCACTTACCAATCAAAAGATATAGCGAACCTTATCTTTTTTTAAAAGTAGGTCAAATATGTAGGTCAAGGTCACAAGGTCAAAAATTATGGTATGTGTAGAAAGGCCTTGCCACAAGGATTGCACATGTGAAATATCAAAGTCCTATCACTTACCAATCAAAAGATATATCCATTCTTATTTTTTTTTCGAAAAGTAGGTCAAATATGTAGGTCAAGGTCAATAGGTCAAACATTATGGTATGTGTAGGAAGGTCTTGTCACAAGGAATACACATGTGAAATATCAAAGCCCTATCACTTACAAATCAAAAGATATAGCGAATCTTATCTTTTTTTCAAAAGTAGATCAAATATCTAGGTCAAGGTCACAAGGTCAAAAATGATTGTATGTGTAGAAAGGTCTTGCCACAAGGATTGCACATGTGAAATATCAAAGTCCTAACACTCACCAATCAAAAGATATATCCATTCTTAATTTTTTCGAAAAGTAGGTCAAATATGTAGGTCAAGGTCACTAGGTCAAAAATTATGGTATGTGTAGGAAGGTCTTGTCACAAGGTATACACATGTGAAATATCAAAGCCCTATCACTTACCAATCAAAAGGTATGGGCTGTGACGCCCAAAGTGTGACAGACAGACAGACGGACGGACAGACGGACAACGGACAAAGTGATCCCTAAGTGTCGCTATGCTTCGCAGGCGACACAAAAATACATGCATTATTATACAGTACCAAAGAAACTTACTAGTCATGATACTTTCCAAGCAGACGGAGCACAATTCATCCATATATATGCACAATCTGGCATCCAATATGTTTAAATATTATATTGTCCTTGATATTGTGTCCAATGGTATTAATATCAATCTTTGAAAATAAGTTAAACTTGAAATCCACCTGTATTCAAACTAAATTTAAACATCCTAACAAATCTCAAACTCCATGTGCTTGCATTTGTGTATCAGCCAGATCACTGATGACTAATTGATGACATCAGACAGGATGTAGTTAAGTACGGAAGCCCGTAGGTGACAGGTATGAATTAAAATTTATCTGCCACATAATTATCTGGCGGCCGCCTGTTAATATATGGCGGCCGCCACTTAATTTATCTGGCGGCCGCCACTTAATTTATCTGGCGGCCGCCACTTAATTTATCTGGCGGCCGCCACTTAATTATGTGGCGGCCGCCAGATAAAACTTTTGTTACATTTCATCTGCTTATTTTGCATCTTTCTTACCAAATAGATTAAAAGAGAAGATGAATTCAGCACCCTAGACAGAAAGAACATGTTATGCATTGATTTTGTTTTGATTTATTGTAAATTATGTGATAACCGCCATTTAGATTATCTTATCCATAATTAAGTGGCGGTCGCCAGATAAATTAAGTGGCGCCCGCCAGATAAATTCTAATTCATACCTGTCACCTCGGGCTTTCGTATTTTACACTTAAATGAATGAATTTCGAATTCAAAATTAACGGAATTAAAATAAATTGGCAGATAAATAAATTTGCAAATGATCAGACAAACGCTAAGAACAGCATTGATCCAATGGGATTTGTACTGCTTAATCCCAATTTCCTTACTCTTTTGTCATCAAAAAGATGGTCGAACGGGCAAACACATTTATCGAACGGTCAAAATATTCATATAACAGATAATTATATAGTTGTTTCGAGGTAAAACAAATTTATAATAATTATTGATGTTTTTGTAAATATCGACATCGTGATGAGTATCTCGTTTCTGATATAGTACTAGTTGAATTGTAGCGTCTTGATAAGTAATTATATATCATATCAACAATGCTTGATGATATTCGAAAAAATAATGACATTGTTTCTAGTTGAAAGGCAATTTTTGGCAAATTGCTGTTATCTTAATTACATAGCATCGCGAAATATTCAAGATATGAAGCAAGAGCATACCAGTTAATATATGACACCCATAGTAGGATTATAAATAAAGCACCTGGTTTCTCGTCGGAATTATTTTCATTCCACGGTTCGCAGCTGTTCAAAAGGAAATACTAATGATTTTGCCCTACCTTCTCGACTTAAATTTCAGATTGATTAACTGATGGGTACATGTACTTCTTCGATGTTTATTATTTGAACCAGCAATATATCCAAGGAACAGCTAGGTGCAGCTGCATGTCAGCACACAAATGGATATTACCAGACTTGGAGATTTAAACTTTAGAAATCTTTTGTTCCCATATACTTATTATGGCACCATCCTTCGTATCTCGTCTGCCTCATGGAATAAAAAGTTTTATCACACCTCAGACAAAATTGTTGGAATATGATTGGTCAGATCATGATCACATGACGCCGTGAAAAAAGCCGTATCAGACTCGTAAATCCGTATCGGGCGAGTAGTTTATTATGACGTCGGCATGACGTTGTATCGTGCCGACGTAGCAAAACAAGATGGCAGTGACCAAGAGATTTGGGCAGACTTTAGCTTCATCAACAGAAATTGACGAAAAAAAGACTTGATGTTAATTCGGAAAATACACTACGAAGTATAAACAATATTAAAAAATAACATATTGTTTTCAATGATTGATACGCTTAAAGGGAAGACATTTGAGTTAATTCTACGATACAGATACCCCCACACATAGAGTTAGAGGTCTTCGACGTGATAAATTCGTTACACGGTTAGTTAGTGACCTGATACGGAAAAATACATGGTGTGAAAAGAAAACCCGATACTGATTTTCTTTTCACACCATGTATTTTTCCGTATCAGGTCACTTTCGCCTCGCCCGATACTGATTTTCTTTTCACACCATGTATTTTTCCGTATCAGGTCACTAACTAACCGTGTAACTAATAATATCACGATATATTGAGTGAGACATAGAATTGTACACGAGTGACGGAAATTCCATCTTTTCCCGAGCGGAGCGTAGCGGAAATTTTCCGTCACGAGTGTAATTTTTTATGTCTCACTGAGTAGAAAGTGAAAGAATCTATTTCATCTTCCATGAAACATATGAAAATATGAAGTCAAGCAACGTTTCATGGCAACTAACGCAATGTTTCCTGACGACGTTACTGTGACGTCACAATAAGATTTTCTTTAATCATTGGTCAATTGGATCCTTTGAGAAAACTTAAGTGTGTCACATAGGCTGTCTCACGGGGTACGAGTAAAACTGGAGAGGAATAATAGAATCTATCAGGATATTGCAACTGAGAGTAAATGATTTGCTATACGCGATTGTGGATGTAGCAATTGTGCAAAATTAAGTATATCTTCTATAGTGCCAATTTTAAATCTTTTGCACGAGAATGGGGTTCTATTGTCTTAGTCACATCGATTATATATTTTCTCACTCAGCTCATTTGATTATTATTTATTTTCACTAAAATGATTATTTTTAAACAGGAATCGAAACCTAAATGTGCACAAATCGAATGAACACGTGACGTATCTATGACGTTATAATATGTGTAATGCAAAGTGTTAGACAAGAAAATTTCAAATTGCTACGTAAACTTTAATTTTTTCTTTTGAATGAAGGCCTGAGTGAGATAGAAAAGATCATTCTTGGCGAGGAAAATATAGATTAGGCAAGAAAACACTAAGAGATATGTAAAAAATAAGTATTACGAGAGATTAATGTAATGTTCTTTTATGAATAATATTATACAGATACGTTATATGTTTAAATAAGGAATGACTCAAACCTTATTTCGTTTGATGGAGGTACTGCTTCATTGCACGTAGCAAATTTTCAAATATGAAGAATTCATCGATAGAACCAGACGGCTTACAAGTAAGGTACTCGATCAGGTTTATATTATACAACGGCTGAATTATTATTGAGGATGTTCTGCAGTCGCCAAGGGGAACCAAAACGAGAATATCAGACCCCCCTTTCCAGAAGGAACAGAGACATTTTGGATTGCGTCGAATGGTTGTCACATTCACCACCTGTCCTCTCTGAATGTCAGTCGGAATCCTCGGTTGATAACATATATGAGCTCGCTACAGCCGGCAGAGCACGGACTTTATTACGCACGTCCTCATTTTATATCCATTTACATATTCACCTGTGTTGTTTGGACTCATGTGTTTTACGGTTTTGTTTGTGTGTGGTCATCTAACAGTGAGGAGGTTGTTTACACCATTATTGTGCGTTCTTCGAGATCTCTGGGAAATCAGAACATTGGGAGGGTTGTGCGCACGTAATTCAGGATAACCACACCGTCTGCTATTTACGTGGCAGATAACTGTTCTAAATCGGCACCGGTTGCTCATTGTTCTCGTTGGTATATGTGTTGTCTTTTATGTCCAATGTTTCTATGGTGTGAGTTGATGTTCCTTGTCCCTTTTGCGTCTCTTTCTGTGGTTGTCTGTTCTGTGTTTTTAACATTGGGTGTTTTGAGTTTTGCTTAGGGTGCTGTAATGCGATATTGTTTGGATGGGATGAATAAATTATAAACATCCACCTCGTTTTTCTTTCTCATATATGTACGTCGCTTAATATTTCCAGCTAAACATAGCTGTTATCATTCGCTATGCTATTGCCATAAATATTTCCACAACATAAAATATTGAACATAGATCATACCAGTTTTGCTAAAACGTGACCGAAAGTTGAGAATTGTGCATCTAAATATTGCTTTGACGATGTATTTGTCGATTTTTGGCCAAATTTGATGATTTCAATGATATTGGATGTTTAATAATGACCAACAATGAGAAACTTTGTCATGGAATTAGTCTCTTTAGTATTGAAAAAAGGAGGGGATCTCCAACAACACCAGGTTGTACATGTAGCACCCACAGCAAAACCCTAAAACACCCAATGCAAAAACACAAAGCAGACAAGCACAGAAATGATATCTTAAGAATTGCTATCTTAAGAATTGCTATTGCTATCTAAAAGCGCTATCTTAAGAATTGCTTTCTGACTGACTGTGACGAAAGGACTCCATGAAGATCCCCATTCAAACCTCTTTAGAGAATAAGACAGAGCTTATCTGATCGTCGATTGGACTCCTCGGGTGATAATATAACATACAGCCGACATAGCACGGGTGATAATATAACATACAGCCGACATAGCACGGACTGAATTTCACACGCCCTCTGTTTTGAAATACACAATGGTAATAAATACAAAATGGTAAGATAGGATCGTAATTAAGCAGAATTGTTAAAGGTGTCACAAGAATGACACTTGACTTGGTACTTGACCAATAAAAAGCCCTGTATCAGCGCTATCTTAAGAATTGCTTTCTGACTGACTGTGACGAAAGGACTTCATGAAGATCCCCATTCAAACCTCTTTAGAGAATAATACAGAGCTTATCTGATCGTCGGTCGGACTCCTCGGGTGATGATACAGCCGACATAGCACGGACTGAATTTCACACGCCCTCTGTTTATATATTTTTAAACATATCCGTTAGGATTTTGCTTTGGTCGTCTACGTAATCTATGGTCATCTTACATTGAGGATGTTATTTCACACCACAATTGTTTATTCTTCGAGACCACTCGGTAATCGAAAAAGTGGGAGGCTTGTGCACACGTATTCCGGATAACTACACCGTGGCAGATGGCCGTCCTATCCGGATAACCACACCATTTCCTAATAGCAGATGACCGTCAAAAGCCGGATGCACATTGGTCTCCTTCATTTTATGTGTTGTTTTTGATGTTTGATGTTTCTGTACGTCTGTTCCGATTGTTTTGTATGATGTTCAAGTGCTTATTGTCGTGTATTTTTGCGGTTTGTAGTTTTGTTTAATGTCATTTACATATCACTTTCTTGTACGTATCGCTTTCTGTTGGGTTTGTTTCGCTGGTTGGGTGCATGGTGGTCATGTTGGAGATCATCCCCTTTTCTCCGTAAGTCGGCACCAATTGCCTATTGGTCTCGTTGGTTGATGAGTAGTCTTTTGTGTTTGATGTTTCTATGATGTAGTTTGGTGTTCCTTGTCTCATCTGCTGTGTTTTTGCATGGGTTTTTTTTTTCAAATTGGTGTTTTGCTGTGAGTGGCGACACCTATGGTTATTCACGCGTTCATAAATGTAAGTGGTGCTATCCTTTATGTTTTCATGATGTGATGTTATTGTTCGCTTAGTCTCCCTCTGTTTTTTCCTTTCTCTCATTTATGTCCCTTTGTAATCACTGCAACGTTTTCACTTTGGTGACCTCCTTATCATAACATTTCTCATTATTATCCTCCTGTTTTAACTTTTCTTATTTGACGATAAAGAAAAGAATATGTAAAAGGAAAAATGTTATTTGCTCTCTTGATAACAAATGAAATAGATTATATGAATAATGTCGAAGGGTTCCAACTCTCTACCTTCTTGAAGATTATTCCAAACCAATTTACATGCACCAGACACTTGTTTCGAATATTAAATTCTCATCAGTGATGCTTTCAGCGGAGCCACCAAATATAATTTCAGTAGCGCCCTCTTTAATTGTTTTAGTTAGATTTTTACATTTACATTACAGAGAGTGCGCATCTCCAAATGAGTAACATGTATTAAAACATTTGTTTAAATGTGGTGAAATGTTTCGATTTTCGATTAAATTTGCGCTGTCTTCAGTTTAAATTCGGTACCTCTGCAGCTTTCTCTGTGGAATTACACCAATGTAGGACATTAAAGTATGCTAGCGAGTGTTCGATTAGAATGTATTACCGATTGACATATCAAATTAAGAAATAAGACGAAAATTTTATGTACAAAATTGCCCTTGTCTGTGTACTGTTTACGTGTCAGTGGTGTTAAGAAAACGTATTCGCAGTGATTTTTGTATGGTTGTCATTTATGGATGAATTGTGTCTTGTCTGGTTTGTGATCGATTGTGTGTGACTACTGTTTGTTTTTTCTTTGATTGCGTTATATGTTGTCTTTGTATGACATAATCACGTACGAGCACCATATCCCTATATCCAACTTCGGTTGATCGTATGTCTCTTCAACGCATTTGAAATTTTATGTTACAAAATTTCTTGAAATTTCTAAAACGTGGATCCTGTAGCATCATATCCCATCCATCCTGCTACGTCTTTCGGTACATTTTTGGACATCATAATTTTCTCTCTCTTTGGCCATATTACATTGTTTAAATTAAGGATCATTGACGAGGGTGAAGTACCCGAAACGTCATGTCTGGTCCATGCTGCAAATGCATCTGTTATTGAATTTGTCGAAGTTTAACAATAGAGAACAAGATGGAAAATAAGAAATTCGTTAAATGAAGGGCATGCAAAGTCATGATAAAACAGGTACCAAACAAACAAATAAAAAACTTTCATCATATGAACAGGATCGAACTCCGAATAAGGGAGAGAGACCAGGTGCTAGTTGCTTCGTGGCATTGTATTTCCGTCTTGTTTGAGGTCTCATTATTCTTTCTATTGAACATTACAGTGGAAAGAAGAATGAAGGTAATTTTGTATACATATGAATACATTGGAAAATGGCATAATTAACACCAGTGTCCCAATTTCATCAAAATCGATTTTTGATAATTTTCGACATCAATTATAAGCAGACTTTGTGTCTGTTAGTTTTTCATGAAACAGTAACACACAACCGTAACTTGAAATTTAAACAGGCTATTTATTATTTAGATGACACTAACAGATGAAAATAACAGTTAAAAGCAAACTACAAATCTACATTATTAAACAATAGTGAAACATAAATTTGTAATTAAGCATAGTATTCTAAGAAAATCACAACTTGTAAATACAAGCATTGTAATCTGTGAAAATGGTTGACATAAGAATATTGTTTTCTGTAAAAGTATTTAAATAAATAATATTTAATGTCCAAAGTAATCTTAAAAATAGTTGCAAATAAGTGCATGCACAAAATCGATGCTTCTTGATTTCAACAACATTGAATGTTTATCATTTGCTCATAGATAATCATAAATTTCCAATCGACAATTACCAAGTATAACATTCATTTAAGTGATGAATACGATCCGTCCACCATTGAGTTTTAACAGATATTTTGTAGAGTAACGAAGACAATATGTTAACTAATCAGCTTCAATAGACATTATATTGATTGAGATTATCCGTCCAATGTAATGTTTCTATTTGATAATGTCGAAGGGTTCCAACTCTATACCTTCTTGGAGAAAATTCCAAACCAATGTCCATGCACCAGACACGTGTTTCGAATATTAAATTCTCATCAGTGATGCTTCTAGCGGAGCCACCAAAAATCATTACAGTAGCACCCTCTTTAATGTTTTGAATTTAGATTTATACATTTACATTACAGAGAGTGCGCGGCTCCAAATTTCCTGAAGGGTCGATTCAGTAACATATCCAAATAAAATCTATGTTCAAAATAAGTTATTTTGAAGCGAAAGAGACAGATAGATCAAGAGTCCCCTTTCCACCGATGCGTTGAACGGATCATCTACCATATAATGCACGCCTTATCCAATGATATAATTACATTGTGGACTGACTTACTTTTACATACATCTTTACATATTAATTTAAGGTGGACGGATCGTCAAATACAAAACGCAAATATATGAACGTTAAAGTATATGGTGGACGGGTCGTCTAAACAATACACATAACTCTTCACATACATGAAATATATACAACGGATCATCCAAGACCTCACTTTTCGTAAGGGTATAAATGTGTTTGTGGATGGACGCGTTTATGGACTGATCACCTGGGGATGGATGGACTTAACTTGTGGACGGACTGTTTTTGGGCGGAACGTCCTGTTACCACGATAGACTTCAGTCAAAAATATAATTATGATGAAATATGTTAAAGGTATCTCGAGACATAGCATGTTTTAGTCACCAAAAACAATCTAATGCTCAAACGGTACAGATATGCTATTGACATGATAATTTCTTGTTTGGTAACTACATTTTTGTATTTTGACAGAGAGGGTGAGAACCTGATTTTTATGCGTTGAAAAGGTTCAAAGTCTTTTTGGTTTTTTTTTTCTTATTCACGATGCAATTACATGTAAGTATGGTTTGACTTGTATCGTTTTGGGTCGCGCAAAGTCTACGTTTGATGAATGCGGCAAGTTGATATCCACATGTCCGTCTTTAGATAAAAATGAACCCGCATCGTTCGTGGCACCCTTCGCGGACATCAATGACCCGGCTACAGCTTGTCTAGAAAACGTAGTAGGTTTCGATACGTTTGATTCCATCTTCAAAAAGGTTACTCTGTTTCCCTGATTCTCAACTTGGCATAAAGAATTGACATTCAGATCTTCTTGGGTACATACTGCTCTTTTACAGCATTTTGTACATTTCAAAATCCTCCTAGCCTCAGATTGAAAATCTTTCTTCTGCCATGCATAGATCACGGGATTCACGATACAGTTCAGTAGTCCCAAATATGTTATTATCAGCATAGCTACTCTGTTTTCGGGCGTGCTATAGTCAAAGTCTATCCCAAATTGGAACTGGTATATAGATAATGGTAACCAACATAACATAAACACCAATGTGACTACCCCCATTATCTTTCCATTTGTTATGGATTGCTTCTTTCGACGAACTCTCATGGTTTTTGCATTGATGCCTTGAATTTGCGCGGGACTGAATTTTCTATAAAATTCACGAGCCTTCGCGAGGACCATGACATAGAAAACAATGGGTATTATCATCAAAATAATCATGATGCTCGAATACATGTCGTATACCCAATCATGAAACAGATTGTGGTACATGCATGTTTTCAGTTTGTTCAAGTTATTGAACCCAAATACCGGGTATATTGTGAAAATAATGGGAACTACCCACGAGATCGAAAGTAGCATGTTGACAACATTTTTAGTGATAATCTTTGAATACTGTACACCATGGCATACTGCAATGTATCTGTCAAATGAAACTACAGCAAGAACGAACTCTGAGACAAATATCATATATGTCACAGTTTGCTCATGAATTATGCAACTAAAGAATGAAGCATTCCGGATGCCCGTATCATAGCTCAGTCCATAAAAGCAAACTACAAATGCCGTGATAAAATCTGTTATAGCCAGATGCAAAAGAAACGTTACGGTGTTATCTCGAAGTTTTCTATATTTAAGAATGACAATGATGACAAGTGCGTTCCCTCCACAACCAAATATTAATAGTAAGACGACAAAGGCAAAGATAGGTACTTGTATCTCAAGAGGATAGTTCACTTCATCTGAATACGCATGTGACTGACTTTCATTAAGTGTGTTGATGTCCATATCTGAAAGGAAAAAATGACAATTAACTAGTTGTGTACACACTCAGGATAACTACACAAGTTGTTATTTGTATACTAGATGGCTTAATTTGACTTTGGTTGCAGGCTAGCTGGTCTCTCTCCTATCAAATATGTCGTTGTTCAAGTTCCATTATAAGTGTCTTTCCTTGGTATATTTCATCATTGCCTCTCTTGGTTTTGTGCTTTATTTTGCTTTTTAATGTTCGTATTATTGTTCTATGTTATTTACGGTGTTTGTTGAATTATTACGTGTGTTTTGATATCATGTTTCCAGCTTTGTCTTATTGAGGAGTTTTTCCTTAAGTAGTTATTTTTGTACAATTAACTTTTTCGCTTATATGGTACATTTTTTGTAAATAATTCATTTTCATTTTACTTACATATAAGCTACATTCTATGAATATTCAATTGCATATATGATAAATCAATAAAAAGTTGATAGATGTTTAAAAAATGAAAATAAAACTAACAGATCAGTATGAAGTAGAATTATATTTTTACCACTAATGTGGATTCATCATCCGAAAGATTCACAAACCTAAAGCCATCGGCAGAATTAATTTGTGGGGGCAGTCGGAGGGGAGGAGGGTTACACAAAGCAAATGCCATCGGCAGAATAAATTTGTGGCGCCGAGGGGGGGGGGGGGGGGTTACACAAACCTAAAGCCATCGGCAAAATAAATTTGTTAGGATGAGGGGGTTACACAAACCAAAAGCCATCGGCAGAAAAAATTCGTGGGAGTGAGGGAGAGGGGGATTACACAAACCAAAAGCCACGTGCACCACCGGCAGAATAAATTCGTGGGGGGATAGGGTTACACAAATCAAAAGCCATCGGCAGGATAAATTTGTGGGGGTGACGGAGGTTACAAAACTATACTGCACAAAAAAGTAAAGGATATTTATTTAGAGTTTGCATTGGAATACCATTGCGATAGTAATATTATTTTATGTGCATACTTCTATTGTCATAACTGATGTAAACATCAATTTTTATGTCCCCGTAATCAAAGATTCGGGAGCATATAGTTTTTGGCCTGTCCGTCTGTTTGTCTGTTAGTCTATTTGTCTGTCTGTTTGTCTGTTTGTCCAAAAAACTTTAACATTGGACATAACTTTTGAATGGGAAGTGATAGGGCTTTTATATTGCACATGTGTATTCCTTGTGACAAGACCTTTCCAATGATACCAAAAGTTTTGACCTCGTGACCTTGACCTTTGACCTCCTTTTCAAAAACTTTAATATTGGGCATAACTTTTGAATGGTAAGTGATAGGGCTTTCATATTTCACATGGGTATTCCTTGTAACAAGACCTTTCCATTGATACCAAAATTTTTGACCTGGTGACCTTGACCTTTGCCTTAGTTTTCAAAACCTTTAACATTGGACATAACTTTAGAATGGTAAGTGATAGGGCTTTGATATTTCACATATGTATTTCTTGTGGCAAGACCTTTCCAATGATACCAATATTTTTGACCTCATGACCTTGACCTTGAACTATGACCTACTTTTCAAAAACTTTAACATTGGGTATAACTTTTGAATGGTAAGTGATAGGGCTTTTATATTTCACATGTGTATTCCTTGTGACAAGACCTTTCCAATGATATCAAAATTTTTGACTTTGTGACCTTGACCTTGACCTTTGAGTTACTTTACAAAAACGGTAACATTGGGAATAACTTTTGAATTGTAAGTGATAGGGCTTTCATATTTCATAAGTGTATTCCTTGTGACAAGATTTTTCCATCGATACCAAAAATTATACCAAGTGACCATGACCTTGACCTTTAACATACATGTACTAAACAGAAAAAAAGGGTTTATACTAACAAAGATGCCACGGGGGGCATTCGTGTTTCACAAACACAGGCTTTATTAAGTAAGTTGTCAGTATTTGTACGTCTCTTGGCTACAAAAAGGTCAACGGAGACGAGTGGCTATAGCCTACCTATTTCTGTAAAAATGCGACTTTCAGAAAAATAGAATTTTGACCCAAATCTACACGGAATGAATAATTCATATTTATCTAGTAGAAATTGCATGTCTGATCCAAAGTACATAATGACATTATTTTGAAAATCCGGTATTCAAACTGAGCGCATCGCTGTTAACGAAAATCCGACATAACCCTTTCAATTTTTGAAAACGTAAGAAAACGAGTGAGAAAAATTTTACATTAAAATAAGGGGTTTTAAAATGAACAAAAATTTAAAGTTAAATGATAATTATGAGTTTAATTAATCTGGAAGGTCTATTAAGTAAGAGTTATTAAAAAAGAGATAAAAGAGGAAAAGATATGATTTTGGGTATAATAAGCATTTTATTCAAAATTGAAAATGGCGAAAATTAAAACAAAACAACAAAAAACAAAAAAAAAACAAAACAAAACTAAACAAAACAAAACAAAGCAAAACAGAACAAAGAAAAAAAATGAAAGCAATGACCAGATATTTTGTTTGATCGGTTTCTTTTTGTAATATTGTCCCTATTTTAGCTCCAATTTGGACGAAAATTACATAACACTGTTTTGAACGAGAATTCTCCCTAATTTTTTTTGGTCCAGTATATATTGAATCGATAAAGATGTTGTATATCGTTTCGATCAGTCTAATATTTCTGCATCCTTCTGTAAACACTGTATAACCAATAGTGTCACTTAAGAGCACGGACTGTATTACGCACGCCCTCTTTTTAAATCCATTTACATAATTATGCATCTATGTTGCTGGGGTCTCTACGTTTTGCGGTCATGTTTGTGTGAGGTCATCTTACGGTGAGGAGGTTGTTTTACACCACAATTGTACGTTCTTCGAGACCGATGGGTAATTGGAGAAGTGAGAGGGTTGTGCGCACGAAATTCAGGATAACCACACCATTTGCTACTTGCGGTTGCCCATTTGTCTCGTCGGTTTATGTGTAGTCTTTTGTGTTTGATGTTTACATGTCGTATGTCTCTTTTCCGTCTCATACTATTCTCGTCTTTTGTGTTTTTGCATCAGGTGTTTTGCTGTTGGTGCTGCAAGAAGGTCTTGTTGGAGATCCCCTCCCTTCTCTTAAAGCCTTTTGTAAGGTATAATTTACTACGAATCATTAACATAACATACACATTAACATAA
Source organism: Pinctada fucata (assembly GCA_028142955.1). NCBI lineage: Eukaryota > Metazoa > Mollusca > Bivalvia > Pterioida > Pteriidae > Pinctada > Pinctada fucata. Next base: position 45,285,979 of record AP027112.1, on the reverse strand, counting down.
CATATTAAGTTTTAACGCAACATCAAATAGATAACACGGCCGAGTTAGCGCAATGGCAGCGCGCTAGCTTCTCACCTCTAAGGTCCCGGCTTCGAATACCAGATTCGGCGAAGGGTCTTATGTGGGAGGGTAGGTGTTCCACAACCCAGACCTCTGCAGGAGGTTCTTCTCCGGGTGCTCCGGGTGCTCCGGTTTCCTCCTGCTCTTTGGACCACCTCACGCCAACATCTAAGCCAACGTGAGACATTAATATAAGTTGTGTAACTTGTTTGTTAAACGTTGTAAAATAAATAATGTTTTAAAAAAAATAGATAAAATATAATGAGTTGTTAAAATAAGACGTAAAATTTGCCCAGAAAAGTCGAAATTTCAAAGTGCAAAAATTAAGAATATTCTTCAGTAAAAATATTAGGTAAATTGGTCCAGATACGAATCTTGTTTAAGTTTGCATAAATTATCTAAGATAAAACCGTTTTTGTTTTTTTTTTTTTTGGGGGGGGGGGGGGTCAAAATAAGCGTTTTTCTAATAGAAATCAATAGAAAACGGAAAAGTTTTTCTACAAAATTGTTCCCCTCCCTCTGTTCAGAATGCCACTTTCACAAAATGTGTATATCAATAAAAGAAATGTTCTGACCAAGAGGGGTTCTGAAACGGATGGGGGGGGGGGGGGGGGGGGAGGTGGAAACAATGTCCCGAAGTCGAAAAACGAAAGATGGATTAATATTTTAGAATGAGTCCTTAGAGCTGTAAAATAAATTTAAAATGCCTTCTTTTTCTTTTAATATCAAAGAACAATCTATTCAGAGTGCGTTCCGATCAAATATTTAGCCGTTATGAAGGAAATAAACAAGAAAATTGACTATTTCTACACTGTGCGTATTTCGCGCCTGAACGCTTCATATATGGCTGATAATAATACGAAATAAAACCGTTTTCATGTTTCCGGATTGCGGATTTTGCCGATTATATTTCCGATTATATTGATTATAGATAAAATAACCTCAAGGTTAATTTCATTTATCAATTTTTTTTTTATTCACATTTTCGAAAGGTACATTTTATGAGTATAAGATAGAGACAGGAAGAAAAAGAGAGAGACATACACTCATTCACTCAAACCACACTCATTCAAACTCCTATACAATTACTAGAAAAAGATTATATATATCAAATGTAAGCAGCTCATGTTAGCTTTGTATTGACAAATAAATAAGTAAACATTTTTTTCTCGGTTATAAAGTAATTTATAAGTATAGTTTGATGCAATTAGCTGAACAAATTATATCATATAAATGAAAAAAAAGAGATATGAATATATAATATAAAGTAATAGTAATTTCAGTTTCTTGAATGAAAGTGAGCGCATGAGCCATGCACCCATCTGCATTCAACAAATTTTGACTTGAAAAGTTACAGAAGCACAATCATGACAATAAACATGAAAATATAAAAAAAATCCATTTTTTTTTGTGAATTTACTCTCCATATTTGACATTTTCACTCTTCAGTACCCCTACCTCTTCAACCCGTAATTATAACATCTATCACCAAATCTATTTAAATAAAACACCTACTAGGAATCGTCTTATACTTGATATTTTAATCCTGACCAACTTTTTTCTAAAATAGAAGGACAGCGTACGAGAAATAATCGAGTTATTTCAGGGCTAAATCAAGCCTTTATCTTAAAAGCTCCTTTGTACATCTTTACTATGCTTTTATAGTAATTATTTGGAAAACAGTGCCTTTAATATTCTAAAACATATTATTTTTTTAAAGCAGCAAAAGAACAAAATATTATGGTTATTATATTCACCTTATAAAGGTCTCCAAATCCCCTCCGGTGCAGCAGTCACGGTAATGTATTCACTTTAATACATACAAAAACATACAAACTAAGACCGTCATAAAAATGTAGGCATTGCAATTTCTTCTTTTTTATGACAACATTAAAATTTATTTGACGCAAATAATATAAAACGTCTTATTATGAATTTTGGCTCTAGTTGTTTCACTAACAGCCTTCGATATGGCTATTTAAGAACTATAAGGCGGAGTGAAAGTTCCTTTTCTATCCAATGATATCTCGAGTTGAGAAAGTCATACATAGCACTCGATGAGAAAAGAAGAAAGCTTTTCTTCATGCAAAATGATATTATCATTCTATTGTTGGATGACCTTCAAGTTAATAAATATGATTGTCTACATGTATTAGATATAAGGCAGAGTGAAACCTCCTTTTCGATTAAATGGTCTCCTGATCGAGTTGAGAAAGTCATATATAGAACCCGAGGAAAAGAGAACAAATCTCTTCTTTTTTTGCAAAATGATATAATTTTATTGCTGTTTCACTGAAAGCTATAAATATGATTGTCTGTATGTACACCATGTAAGGCGGAGTGAAACGTCTCCTTGGTTTATGTATGGTCTATTGTGTTTCGTGTATCTATGGTGTGAGTTTGTGTTTGTGTTGAGGGGTTTGACAGTATGTGTTTCGTGTTTCTATGGTGTGAGTTTGTGTTTGTGTCGTGGGGTTTGATAGTAAGTGTATCGTGTTTCCATGGTGTGAGTTAGTGTTTGTGTTGAGGGGATTGATAGTAAGTGTATCGTGTTTCCATGGTGTGAGTTTGTGTTTGTGTTGAGGGGGTTGACAGTAAGTGTATCGTGTTTCTATCGTGTGAGTTTGTGTTATGGGGTTTGACAGTAAGTGTATCGTGCTTCTATGGTGTGAGTTTGCGTTTGTGTTGAGGGGTTTGACAGTAAGTGTTTCGTGTTTCCATGGTGTGAGTTTGTGTTGAGGGGTTTGACAGTAAGTGTTTCGTATTTCTATTGAATGTGTGAGTTAGTGTTTGTGTTGAGGGGTTTGACAGTTAGTGTTTCGTGTTTTCATGGTGTGAGTTTGTATTTGTGTTGAGGGGTTTGACAGTGTTACGTGTTTCTATGGTGTGAGTTTGTGTTTGTGTTGAGGGGTTTGACAGTATGTGTTTCGTGTTTCCATGGTGTGAGTTTGCGTTGAGGGGTTTGACAGTTAGTGTTTCTATGGTGTGAGTTTGTCTTTGTGTTAAGGGTTTGACAGTATGTGTTTCGTGTTTCCATGGTGTGGGTTTGTGTTTGTGTTGTGGGGTTTGATAGTAAGTGTTTCGTGTTTCCATGGTGTGAGTTTGTGTTTGTGTTGAGGGGTTTGACAGTAAGTGTTTCGTATTTCTATTGAATGTGTGAGTTTGTGATTGTGTTGAGGGGTTTGACAGTAAGTGCTTCGTGTTTCTATGGTGTGAGTTTGTGTTTGTGTCGTGGGGTTTGATAGTAAGTGTATCTTGTTTCCATGGTGTGAGTTTGTGTTTGTGTTGAGGGGATTGATAGTAAGTGTATCGTGTTTCCATGGTGTGAGTTTGTGTTTGTGTTGAGGGGGTTGACAGTAAGTGTATCGTGTTTCCATGGTGTGAGTTTGTGTTATGGGCTTTGACAGTAAGTGTATCGTGCTTCTATGGTGTGAGTTTGCGTTTGTGTTGAGGGGTTTGACAGTAAGTGTTTCGTGTTTCCATGGTGTGAGTTTGTGTTGAGGGGTTTGACAGTAAGTGTTTCGTATTTCTATTGAATGTGTGAGTTAGTGTTTGTGTTGAGGGGTTTGACAGTTAGTGTTTCGTGTTTCCATGGTGTGAGTTTGTATTTGTGTTGAGGGGTTGACAGTGTTACGTGTTTCTATGGTGTGAGATTGTGTTTGTGTTGAGGGGTTTGACAGTATGTGTTTCGTGTTTCCATGGTGTGAGTTTGCGTTGAGGGGTTTGACAGTTAGTGTTTCTATGGTGTGAGTTTGTGTTTGTGTTAAGGGTTTGACAGTATGTGTTTCGTGTTTCCATGGTGTGGGTTTGTGTTTGTGTTGTGGGGTTTGATAGTAAGTGTTTCGTGTTTCCATGGTGTGAGTTTGTGTTTGTGTTGAGGGGTTTGACAGTAAGTGTTTCGTATTTCTATTGAATGTGTGAGTTTGTGATTGTGTTGAGGGGTTTGACAGTAAGTGTTTCGTGTTTCTATGGTGTGAGTTTGTGTTTGTGTTGAGGGGTTTGACAGTAAGTGTTTCGTATTTCTATTGAATGTGTGAGTTTGTGATTGTATTGAGGGGTTTGACAGTAAGTGTTTCGAGTTTCTTTTGTTTGAGTTTGTGTTTGTGTTGTGGGATTTGACAGTTAGTGTTTCTATGGTGTGAGTTTGTGTTTGTAATGAGGGGTTTGACAGTGTTTCGTGTTTCCATGGTGTGAGTTTGTGTTTGTGTTGAGGGGGTTGACAGTAAGTGTTTCGTGTTTCTATGGTGTGGGTTTGTATTTGTGATGAGGCGTTTGACAGACAACTCTTCTATGGTGTGAGTTAGTGTTTGTGTTCAGGGGTTTGACAGTAAGTGTTTCTATCGTATGAGTTTGTGTTGAGGTGTTTGATAGTCAGTGTTTCTATGGTGCGAGTTTGTGATTGTGTTGAGGGGTTTGACAGTAAGTGTTTCTATGATGTGAGTTTGTGTTTGTGTTGTGAGGTTTGACAGTCAGTGTTTCTATGGTGTTAGTTTGTGTTTGTGTTGAGGGGTTTGACAGTAAGTGTTTTGTATTTCTAGGGTGTGAGTTTGTTTTGTGGGGTTTGACAGTAAGTGTTTCGTATTTCTATGGTGTGAGTTTGTGTTTGTGTTGAGGGGTTTGACAGTAAGTGTTTCGTATTTCTATGGTGTGTTTGTTTTGTGGGGTTTGACAGTAAGTGCTTCGTGTTTCTATGGTGTGAGTTTGTGTTTGTGTTGAGGGGTTTGACAGTGTTTCGTATTTTTATGGTGTGAGTTTGTTTTGTGGGGTTTGACAGTAGGTGCTTCGTGTTTCTATGGTGTGAGTTTGTGTTTGTGTTGAGGGGTTTGACAGCAAGTGTTTTTAATGCTTTTTCACTGACATGGCACTTTCTATATAGACATAGCCTCAGACAGTGCATGTTTTGTAGAGATTGTTTCAATGTGCCGAACAGGGGATGGTTAATCCTCCCGGGCACCTGGTCCTACCTCTAGCTTGCTAAGGGTCCGTCAATGCTCAATTTGGTGCTCTATTGTAAGTGATGTTGAGATTGTCGTCAGGATCTTCTGTATGACAAAATATGGATAATGACCATATCCCTGTATACAGCACAAAATCGATAATTCAGAAACCGAAGCCATACACAATCAGGATAAAACAAGAACCAAAGCAAACAAACAAAAACCTCCACCATATGAAAAGAAGCGAACTCCCGATATCGGAGTGAGACCAGGTGCCCAGGAAGAGTAAGCATCTTCTGCTTGCTTGCAACATCCGCCGCTTCAATTCGGTAGAACTGTCACATCCGGTTACTTCCATTTTGGAAGACATAGAGAACAATCTTTGGTTGGATGGTTCAAATGGTCTATGACAGAATATCATCCACCATTCTGGAGAGTGGGACATCATAGTGTATGATGAGTTCCCTATATCGACCGTAGAACTTCCTCAGTGACGATGTTAGTCGGTCACAAACATATCCCTGACTGAGAAGCTTATCTGAAAGACGCCTAGCTCTCAGAACAAAATCCGTATATTTGGTACTTGTTCTGGCATAGCGTATCAACTGAGATATGTACACGCCATAAGCAGGCGATGAAGGGATGTTGCTACTCAGAAAAGGAAAGTTTGTAATGCTGAAATTGAAGTCGTCACGTTTGTCATATAGAGGTGTTCATGTGACCATCAGTGTCATAGGACAACTTTAAGTCCAAATAGGATGCTGAATTATTTGTCTCTGTAGTTTCTTTGACTTCAAGCTCTGACGGATAGATACTGCTCAGGTAATCCGCTAATTTTGGATTATTGATGGACAACACATCGTCTATGTATCTGTAAGTGAAGTTGAAGTCAGAAGCTAAGTATCTTTTCCCTTCAGCGACCAGAGATGGAATGAATTAAGCTTCGTACGAGTAAAGGAAAATGTCGGCAAGGAGTGGGGCACAATTGGTCCCCATTGGAATTCCGACAATTTGCTGGAAGACCTTTCCTCCAAACACCACAAAAATGTTGTCGATCAGAAAGTTTAACATCTGAATAATATCTGTTTCAGTGTACTTATTTTCAGAATCGGACTTTTCTTTTACAAAGTAGGTTTTGTCATAGTTAACAGCAATAAATTTGTATTTGCGATTACCGTTCTTACTTGTAAACGCATTACTTATAATTTTTGCGAGTCTTTCTTTCAATTTAGAATGTGGAATTGTAGTGTAAAGTGTCGAGTATCTCATTTGTCCCTTTTGCGTCACTTTCTTGTTAGTTTTATCTATCATTATGCTCTCATAATAATGTTTCATCATGTCTATTTTTTTTTAAATCGATTGTTGATAGATATAAAATTATGGTGTATTTCACGTGTATTCCTTCATATGATAGTTCTTTGTGTACCAGATATCAAATAACGTACTGTATAAGATGCTGATACACCCGTCCTGTAAAAGTCGCAATCAAACAAAAAGAATAAAAATGACAAATATGGATAATGACCATATCCCTGTCTACAGTACAAAATCGATAATTCAGAAAATCAGAAACCGAAGGCATACAAAATCAGGATAAAACAAGAACCAAAGCAAACAAAAACAAAAACCTCCACCATATGAAAAGAAGCGAACTCCCGATATGAGAGTGAGACCAGGTGCCCAGGAAGAGTAAGCATCTCCTGCTTGCATGCAACACCCGTCGCTTCAATTCGGTAGATCCGTCACATCCGGTTACTTCAATTTTGGAAGATATAGAGTACAATATTTGGTTGGATGGTTCAAATGGTCTATGACAGAATATCATCCACCATTCTGGATAGTGGGACATCATAGTGTATGACGAGTTCCCCATATCGACCGTAGGACTTCCTCAGTGACGATGTTAGTCGGTCACAAACATATCCCTGACTGAGAAGCTTATCTGAAAGACGCCTAGCTCTCAGAACAAAATCCGTATATTTGGTACTTATTCTGGCATAGCGTATCAACTGAGATATGTACACGCCATAAGCAGGCGATGAAGGGATGTTGCCACTCAGAAAAGGAAAGTTCGTAATGCTGAAATTGAAGTCGTCACGTTTGTCATAGAGTGAGGTGTTCATGTGACCATCTGTGTCGTAGGACAAAATAGCAATGAGTTAAAGAAGATCCTGAAATAATCTCAACAGCACTAACAATAGAGCGCAAAAGTGACCATCGACGGACCCCTAGCACGCCAGAGGTGGGATCAGATGCCCGGGAGGAGATACGCCCGTCGGGAAATTTATTTCTTTTAAATAATTTTTAGAATCAATTATATTAGTTTCAGTCTTAAAATGACTTGACCTTTACACATAATTTCTTAATTATGTGTCCCCTTAAAAGAAGAAATAAACCTGTAAGAAATATGAAAGAAATCTGTTGTTCTTCAGGTGTACAAAGTTTGAATCAAAAGAAGTATTTAAATGAATGGTCAACATAAAATTCTAAAAGAAACCCTGCTATTTTAGCCACAAAGTGAAATTGACCTTTGATCCCTAACTTTAGTAAAACATTTGGTTCTTTGACTTGCTTTTCAACCCACATGGTAAAGTTAAAGGTGCTAGGACTGAGAGCCATTCTAAGTTCAAGGTCCATAACTCTGGAAAAAAGTCAATTGATCGTTAACTAAAACTAGATCTATAAACAGAAAGGAGGGGTAATTCATTATTATGAAGGTGTATACCAAGTTTTCAATTAATAGCTACAGAGGCTGCAAAAAGTCCGGAAAACTAAAAAATTGTTGAAAACTTCTATTTTCAAGGCCATAACTCTTCTAAAAATATGTCAATTTTTCAGAAATTTGATCTGGATCTGTAATTATTTATCATGAAGATATATTACGTCTCAATTCAATAGCTGTGCAACGCCTACGGGGAAAGGTTCGGAAAACTTACGTTCTTCGAGACCTCTGGGTAATCGGAATAGTGGGAGGGTTGTGCGCACGTAATCCAGGAAAACCACAACGTCTGCCACTGACATGCAGATGGCCGTCCTAAGTCGGCACCGTTTACCCATTGGTCTCGTTGGTTTATGTGTAGTCATTTGTGCTTTGTTTTTCTGTGATTTGACGTTCCTTGTACTACTTCGTCTCTTTCTGTGCGTGTCTTTTTTTGTGTTTTACAGTGGGTGTTTTGGAGGTTGGTGCTGCAACTAGGTGTTGTTAGAGATCCCCTCCTTACTTTTAAATTTAAAATTGTTAGAAATTTCTATGTTCAAGGGCCATGCTAAAAATTAAATAATTTTTCCGAACCTCGAACTGGATCTTACACCACTTGATATCAAGTCATATGTCAAGTTTCAATACAATATCTTGAAAGCCTTATAGGGAAAAAAATCCGGAAAACAGACGGCATAACATTATTCAACTTGTTTGACATTAAGTACTAATAACAAGGATTCAATATCCGAAGCACGTGTCTAGTACAATAAAAATGATACTATAGAACACACATTTCAATATTGACAATTTATACGACCCGTCCTATAACGGGTGTATAAAAATGTTGGCCGCTGTACCAGAATTTAGAATAAGACAACTTATCAAAAGATTCTTAATAAACTCATTTTCATCAGTGTTTAAAGATATATCTGTACGTGTCCTACCTTATTGACACATGTTTGTTACTTTCATTGTCTGTATAAAATATGCTCCGTTTAAGAAATGTTCATCTTTAATATAAGCGTTTATTTGCCTTTACAAATCTCGAATGCGTAGTAACAGTGGGAGACATCGGTCTCTTAAAAAATCCACATACCTATATTGTACTAGAATCGCAACACTTGAAAATCAACTAATTATATTCCAAAGGTGATTAGCAGAGAAGCCATACTTTCATATACGGTCGTAGCCAAACGAACAATTAAATGGTCAAACACATGTTTGTTTGTTATACCGACAAGACGGAACAAATCAGACAATGCAAGGACAAGCTATGTTTTGGCGGGTAAGAGCTCGGGGTAGCGAGTTTTATCCATTCTTTCACAATTCAAATTTATTTTCATATTAGATTTCAACTTTCCGGAAGTATGTTTTATTGTCGCTACGTATTCTATTACGAGAACGCAAACTCCGCAAATACACATTTTAATAAAGGTTATTCAATTGAAATTTTGTAAAATCGGTTGGTGATTATCATCAACAGTAGGAAAGACAACATTGTCTGATTAAAATGACAAGAATAAAAATACTATGTGACGTTTACTTGCAAAACATTCAGCGTAACAGGGACATATTTTTTTCACTCGTTTAAAGTAATTTACGACGTTTTATTTCTTACCTTCTTTTCTTTTATTTAATGAAAACACATTTTTTGAAAGACGGAAATCGACGAAATTAAATGTCCACGAAAACAGTTTCAGCCCCTAAACCACGAAATTTTAAACCCATGAAAATAAATGATTTTACAGTATTTACATGCAACATCCGTCGCAACAGTTCCATGAGAACTTGTGAAATTCGGCGATTGTCTCGATGTATATATTGATGTAAATATCAGGTAAGGTTTGGTGGTGTTGTTAGCCATTCAATCCAAATTCAGAATTTCACTGATTATCTTTTTAAAGATCGATCGCGTATGCTTTCATAATATAAAAATAATAATCTTATATAGCCATGAACAAGTAGCTTATGAGCCGTCTTGCACTAACGATGAAAACGTCATCTTCCGAAATGGAAGTAACCGGATGTGACAGTTCTATCGAATTGAAGCGGCTGGTGTTGCATGCAAGCAGGAGATGCTTACTGTTCCTGGGCACCTGGTCTCACTCCCATATCGGGAGTTCGCTTCTTTTCATGTGGTGGAGGTTTTTGTTTGTTTGCTTTGGTTCCTGTTTTATCATGATTTCGTATGCCTTCGGTTTCTGATTTTCTGCACTATCGATTTTGTGCTGTATACAGGGATATGGTCATTATCCATATTTGTCATTAGGATATTTGGAACATGTCCTGGTTAGCCGGGAAATATAACACCATTAGCAGGCGAAGACGGAATGTTGCTACTCATGAACAGAAAGTTTGTTATGCGGAAGCTGAAATCTTTTGGACATAGTTTTCACACTTTTTGGCCATTTTCCAATTTTTGTTTTGGATTGAGGATCACTGACGAGGATTAAGCACCCAAGACGTGAATGTCTGGTCCATGCTGCAAATTTATCTGTTCTTAAATTATGCTATTGAATTTGAAGACGTTTCACATCATCATGCTTGTCATACAGCGATGTCTTCAAGTGGCCGTTTGCGTCTATTTTTCCAAGAGTAAAGACAAGGCATTTTACATGTCACTAAATGTCAATTATTAGAAGATATGTAGTTTGTTGCTAAAAAGTAACCCTTTCATTCAAATATACAGATCAAAACACAATATTCAATTTCGGATTAAGTAAGTTTGGTGTACATATTACATAGAACAACTTTAAGAGAAATAAAGATCAAGCGAAATTTGTAGAATCTT